>CAUYLG010018987.1:0-98324 GCA_963573385.1 Cacajao melanocephalus | reverse complement strand
ATCATTCCAGACAAGACAAGCTACAACACTTAAATATTTAAAATAGTGAATTTATCTATGTTGAGATTAGTTAGCCTTGTTCAGTGAATTGTCTCCTAAGCACTTTCAGAATGGAAAAAATTTTTGCAATCTACCCATCTGACAAAGAGCTAATACACAGAATCTATAAAGAACTTAAACAAATTTACAAGAAAAATCAAACAACCCTATCAAAAAATGGGCAAAGGATATGAACAGACACTTTTCAAAAGAAGACATTTATGCAGCCGACAAACATATGGAAAAAAGCTCATTATTGCTGGTCATTAGAGAAATGCAAATCAAAACCACACTGAGATACCATCTCAGCCCAGTTAGAATGGCTATCATTAAAAACAGGCAACAACAAATGCTGGAGAGGATGTGGAGAAATAGGAATGCTTTTATAGTGTTGATGGGAGTGTAAATTAGTTTAACCGTTGTGGAAGACAGTGTGGTGATTCCTCAAGGATCTAGAAATAGAAATACCATTTGACCCAGTAATCCCATTACTGGATATATACCCAAAGGAGCATAAATCATTCTATTATGAAGACGCATGCACACGTATGTTTATTGTGGCACTGTTTACAATAGCAAAGACTTGGAACCAACCCAAATGCCCATCAATGATGGACTGGATAAAGAAACTATCGCAAATATACACCATGGAATACTATGCAGCCATAAAGAAGATGAGTTCATGTCCTTTGCAGGGACATGGATGAACCTGGAAACCATCATTCTCAGCAAACTGACACAAGAACAGAAAACCAAACACCGCATGTTCTCACTCATAGGTGGGTGTTGAACAATGAGAACACAGGGACACAGGGAGGGGAACATCACATGCCGGGGCCTGTCAGGGGTGGGAGCGCTAGGTGAGGGATAGTGGGGTGTTGGGGGATAGGGGAGGGATAACACTGGGAGAAATACCTAATGTAGATGACGATGGGATGGATGCAGCAAACCACCATGGCACATGTATACCTATGTAACAAACCTGCACATTCTGCACATGTACCTCAGAACTTATAATAAAAAAATAAAATAAAATAAAAAATAAGAGTAGGTAGATTTACAAGGAAGTGCAAAGTTAAGTTATACCTTATTAATGGGCAGCATCAAATACTAATAATTATCTGTATCATCTCATATCCTGAGATAACTCCATGCCTTGAATCAACAGCTTGAAGGTGACTTAAAATATCAATAGTAATTGGAATGTTGAGTTAACCACATTAATTCTTTCGGTATATACCCAGTAATGGGATTGCTGGTTCAAATGGCGTGTCTATTGGAGTGAATTTAAACACTGTTTGCTGTAAGTTACAATACCACATATGGTTTTGTTCTCCTTTAACAGGATGCCCAAGAGTCATGTTTATTCCATATTGCCAAAAGATGTGTAAGTTCCTGAATGGTGGCATCTGTGACACCATGATTGGCACCTGTATCTGCCTTCCTGGCTTCATTGGGGCTGACTGAAGTCAAAGTAAGTTATTCTTACCATTATGGAGTGGATATGCTGATCATTCCAAGGCCCAATAATGGTAGCAAAGGTACTAAAGCTAACTGGAGTTTTTAAGAACTACAATTAAAGAATACATGTTGCAGTTATTTTACTTCCTAATTTACAGTACTAACAGCAAACGCAAACTGACCTAAATTCTAGGGTGAAGAATATTTATGTAGGAGTTTGGATAAGAGCTAAAGTCAGTGAAAGTAGCCAAGGAGATCTTTTTGGTGATAACTCCCTTGCCCCAGCAATGTTAGACTCAAGTCAGTATTAGAAAATATGTTTGCCAAGATCAGAGCAAACTTGAGATTTTTGTGTTCATAATGTCAAACTCATTGTCTAAATTTCCACAATTTCATTTGTGCTTAGCGATTCCCTAGCTCAAAAGTAAGTGGTTTCACTCCTCACCAAAAAGTGAACAGTTTCCTAAAAGCCAAAGACCTCACATTAACTACTTATCACAAAAACAACTATTCCCATAAAGTTTAAGGCACTGGATTGAAGAACCCTTACAAATTCACAGGCTTAGACACTCTGAGGTTGTGGATACCAAGTATATTTTGTTTTTGTTATTTTTCAGATCTTCCATTTAAAAAATATTTATATAGTTTTTGCTTAACACAAATAACTACACATACTCATATACTCTGACTGCTCTGACTCTTCTGGTGACAGTTGGTCAAAATGAAACTCTCACATGTGAAGCCACGATTATGATGGTTTGGGTTTCTAGGGAGGATAAAGTAGGCAATGAGCTGGGGAGCACATTGTGGGGGAGTCAGTCCTGGCAACACTGAATTTTTGACATGGGTGCTATGAATGAGGATGTTCACTTTGTGATCATCCATTGAATTGAACATTGGTGTTTTGTGCTTTATACTGTAATATTATACCTCACAATTAAAAGAGAAAAGTACCTCCAATAGATCTTAAAGATGGAAGTACTGCCTCAACACTCATCCATGTACACACACCTCAACATCTATGAAGTAGATTGTGAAATACCTTCATTTGCAATTCCTTCATTTGGATGAATGATAGCTACGTTTGTAATTTAGGGTACTAAACTCTTATATGCTAAAGATACCCAAAATGCTTATGTTTCCTGGGCAGCTAGTTGCTGTGCCTGCTTTGTAGGAGGGTAATTTTTCTGTTTAAGTGCCCTGCAGACCTCAGTGTTCTGCTGTATTGAGAATAAGAGACAAGATAAAACCTGGCTCCAGGTAGCAGTCAACTGACACTTAGTGGATGGTGCCTCCTGAGGCCTCAACTGGCAAGTTATCTTTCAGTTAAGGCCAACCTATAAACATTTCTTAAGCCAGGTTCTGTCTGGTTCCTTTGTATTTGTTCTTCAAAGAGACTAAGTGGAAGAAATGTCCTCCTGCCAAGCATTTTCAAAAGCTGTGATTTCTCTGAACATTGGGGGTACTTTTGTCTTCAGAAAGTTGCGATCTTGTACCTGAGCACTTTCCATTTGCTTTGACAGCTAAGTAGGATAGAGCCAAATTTGCAATCCACCTCTTAAATGTTCCAAGAAATATGATATTTGTTTTATATTATTACTGCATTTTCCCTTTATGTGATTCTCAATAGATATTTATTTTATCTTTGTGTGTGATATATATTTTGGTAAGCATCTCAATGAATTTGTGGAATGAATTTGCAAAAAAATAACCAAACAAATTAATAATATAAATACACAAATGAATATTTGAAGATATGAGCATTATGAATCTTATATTTGTGTATAGGAACTTTAGCTAAAATTATAGAATGGGCTTTAAGAGAACATACTTAAGATTATTGCAAATATATATTTGTAATATATATAATATACATACATATATTGTATAACATATGTACACATACCTAAATATGTTATTTAACGTATATGTACACATAATGTACCTACATATATTATATAGTATATAATATATGTAATATACATACACCACATGCATATGTGTAACATATACATATGCATACACATACACACACACACATTCTCTCTCTTACACTTGCTAAGACACTTTGCTTTGGCAAAGCAAAGCAATCCAAATTGGGAACAGTTGAGGTCCCTAATGTGTAAGAGACATTTATATTATATGTAAGTTTTTGACACTAGATATTTGGTTGAAAATTCCTAACACCAACTAAAATGGCTGTATGTAGCAACAATTTAAACAGTCCCTTGCTTTGCTTTGTTTATCTCTAAGCAACCTTTCAGACTGAAAATCAAACTAAAAGCAAGTCAGTAAAACCTATTTGATTAAATGAAAATGCCATGTATTTCACAAGTTCAAAAAAAAATCTTGTCTGGAAGAATATTTAAGAAGAAAAATCTGGTTTTGTTTTGCTCTGGTTTATTTTGCTCTTACTTATTGCTTGTCCTGAAGATCGCCATGGGCAGGACTGTGTTCGATGGTGCTCCTGTGGCTCAGGACCATGTGACCCAGTGACTGGAGTGTGTCACTGTCCACCTGGTCAAATGGGAACCAGGTATCAGGAAGGTAACAATGATGGCAGGGTCACCTTCTATGTCCAAGCACTACGTTAGCTACGCAGCAAAGGCAGATTTGGTGCCAAGGAAGATAACTATATGGGCAATATTTACAACAGTTTTTTTCTTTTAATGTGGCTTTCAAATAACATGAAAGTACATGCTCCCATAGCACTGTGTAGAAAATAGCTTCTTGGAAGATAAGCATAAATTAGAAAAAAAAGTAAATAATAACTTATGCATACTCTTGACTAAGAAGAAATTTTTAGATAACATTTGTTAACTTTTATAAAACTGCCAAAAATTGTGTGTTGGAGATGTCTAATTATAAGAACTAAAGAATGTTATATCCTCTTCAACCAGGTTGAACCTGAAGAGGCTCCCTGAGATCTATAGAAAAAATGGGAGACAGAGAGAAAAACACAGTCTGTTGAAAACTGCAAAACTTTCTTCACCTAATTGTAATATTTATTATTACTATCATAAGGAGAGAAGAGCTGTCAAGTTTCAGAAAACAAGGATTTTCGGGAGAATAATGGGCCCCTACAGATCTGAAGCAAGGCCAGCAGAGCAGCCACTTCTCCACGGCACACACAGAGAGCAAAACCAAGAACATTTTCCTGAAAAATAAGAATTGCATCAATAGAAGGGCTATAAAAACTTCTCTGAATCCCACTGAACATCTTAGAGTGGAGAAAACCTGGGAAGAAAACAAGAATTGCACAGACATGCCATGTTTTTAACTTTGCACTAGGACAAAAAGAAATTTTAAAAAAAGAAATTAAAAAAAAAAAAGAAATTTAACTTTGCACTAGGACAGAAAGAAAGGGGAGCTAAACACACACAAACACATTATACACACACACACACACACACACACACACACACACACACGCATGCATCCCACACGCTGTGTTATATGGAGCTACACTTTGGACGAAGAAGGCTTTCTTCTAGCTAAGATCATTTTTCTAAGCCTAAATCAATACTATCCTTCTGGAAATACCTGGTACATTGCAAAATCAAGCTTGTGCATAAAATACTCCTCTCATTTTACAAACAAAAGAATGAAACTGTTCAACACTTCCCTTGCTTTTTTAGTGCCAATTCTGTAAGAAGGAAAAATGAGAAAAGGAATATGGAAAAGAAAAGGCAGATGAACCAAGAGCAGAAAAGTTTTGCTATGGAGCACATGCAGATATTAACTAGAATCTCTTCCAAGAATTTAAAGGATGTAATGAAAAAGTGTTCTCTATAAAATGTGAGTGCAATGCAGAGATACAAGGGTTCATGGAATAAATGAAAAGACAACAAAAGGAAATGAAAAAGTAAGCTGGCAGAGCTCAAAAAAGAAATGGAAATGAAAATTAAACCTCACATCACATAAATGAAGGCCACATTGGGAGCAAGTGAAAAAAGGACAGAGTCTGCTGATAGTAAAGCCAGGTTAAAAAAAGATGAGGAAAGTGAAAATAATGAAATGGAAAAGAAATGAGAGAGAAATGTATAATTGGAAGAGGAAAATATTTAGATATAATATTCAAGATTCTTTCTTTGAAATAAAAATCTGATGCTACATATTACGTGAGTATATTTTATCCCAGGAAATAATAGTTACAATGGCTCAAAGGCAAGGGAAACTCCATTGAGGATATAAGGAAATGTATGAGCTTACTTAAGAGGAGAAAAATCAGTCGGACTTTTTACCTCACAACAATATTCATTACTAACATATAGCTAATCAATGCCTATTAAGTTCACGAGGAAAAAATGTGACAGGTATTTTATACACAGTTAAGCTGTTATTCAAATATAACATGGTAGCAAATTAACTACTTTTTTAAAGTTGCTGGAAGTACAGTAGCCTTAAAATATTCTAAAGAAACTATTGCAAGATTAATTTGAGCAGCCAAATAATAAATGAGAAATATCTGATAAAAAGACTATTAGTAAACATTAAATTCATCTTAGTTAAGGCTAAGTTTAAAACAATTGTGAAAATTATGCCTACATGATGGAATATAAATAATATACATTGTAACAATTGTAGATATTTTAACATAGCTCTAACAAGTAATAAACTGGAAAGACAGAGAATGCGAAGGAGTATAGGTATACTGATCTTATTTCCTCATTAAAGTTTGTGAGGTACATGGGAGAGATCTGTGTCAAAACATATTGTTTAAATATAACAATTCAATAAGTATGTTTAAGTGTATAAAGGTACATTCTAGAATTTAGAATGCTTCAACTGAGATTTTAAGAATAAAAATGCAGCCAACTAAAATCAGGTAGAGGAGAGAAATGAAAAAAAAAAACGAAAAAGCAGAATCATATCAATTTCATTACCATTTATACTGAGTTAACATACTAAATAAGGAAATATATTATATTATGTAATATCTGAACTATCTAAAGATGATTCCATAAATTATATAAGACTATAAATATAAGTATGTAAAGAACATGTAGAGAAAAATAGAGTTCACACACCTTTTCCTATTGCTCCCTCTTAACATAGTAAAAATTCCATACAATGTAGAAAACAAACGTAAGTCCCTGAAATATGAAGAAAAGAAATCAGATTGGATAAGAACCTTAGAAATCTAGGAAACAACATGATGGTAAGTTCCCTGGTTTTGTTTTGTTTTGTTTTGTTGTTTTTTTTGTCTCATATATCCCAGACTGTGTGCTGGAGAAACCTACAACCCAGGGAGGCCAATGGGTGGAGACAAAGGTCTAAGATACATCTGATTTCTCTAGTCAAAGGATACGAAAGGGGGCAGTCTAGCAAGGCAGAAAACTTTTAGAAAATAACTGGTCTTCTTCAGGCAAACACTACGAAATGGAACTGTATCCTCAACCCCAATCCCATTAGCAAGGGCCAAATGAGGAGAGTACACTTCAAATCCCATCTTGATGTAAGAAGATACCTCTCTCTACCCCACCAACCAGGATTGTGTTAAAAAAAAAAAGGCAAAGAATAAAAGACATTAAGAAGAACCAAGTGGAAATTTTAAAACTGGAAAATAAAATCACCAAAATAAAAATCTCAGTGGATGAGTTCAACAGCAGAATGGAGTGGACAGAGGAACAAAGCAATGAACTTGAAGGAATGATGGAAATAACTCATTCTGAACAACAAAGAGAGCAAAAAATAGCAACCAACACGTGCACACACACACAGACACACACACACACACACAGCCTCAGAGACCTGTAGTACTATAACCAAGTATCTACCATTTATGTCATCTGAGTCCCAGAAGGGGAAAAACAGGGTGGAGATGAAAACATATTTAAAGGAATAATGAATTTTCTGAATGTGACAAGAAACATAAACCTACAGATTGAAGAAGTATGTTAATGCCAAACAAGATAAACTCAAAGAAATCTACAAAAGTCATATCAACATAATTTAACTAATATATATTAATATATGTTAAACAATATATCAAAAAAATTGATATATTAAATATAATCTATATTTCTTTTTTGAGATCGAGTTTTGCTCTTGTTGCCCGGGCTGGAGTACAGTGGTATGATCTCAACAAAATTATGTATGTTATTTATACCCCTCTAACATATTTATATTCTTATCCTTACAGGCTAAGTCTGAGCAAGACTTTAGACTCTGAGCCTCAGTTTTCTCAAGAGTAACGTGTGTGCATGTGTGTGTGTGTGTGTGTGCGTGTGTGTGTGTGCATGTGCGTGTCTGTGTGTGTGTGTGTGTGTGTACTAGAGGGGGTAAAATTTCTTTGTAAGGAAATTTGATCATATTCATGACTATTTAAAAAGCATATATTTTATTTGAGGAACTTGCTCTATAGGTATTATAGTATACTATCATAAGAATAAAGACTTACATAAGGGTATTCATTACAGCATTGTTTGTAGTAGCAAATTATTTTAAACAATCTGGAGTGCCAAAATAAATTTTGTAAAGTGCAATAAATTGCTATGTAGCTGTTAAAAAAGAATAAGGCATATATATACCAATGTACTAATTTGGAATAATCGAGTATTTAAAGATAATACTTTGTGTACTAATTTATGTACATGTACTAATTTTATGTACATGTACTAATTTAGTACATTGTTTATATATACTAATTTAAAAATCTTGGGAAATTTTTTGTAAAAGCAACATTTACAATATTATATGTATGTGTATATATACACACACACACACACACACACACACACACATACACAAATACATACACATTAACCTTTGGGTAGAAAAGCAATAAGGTGTAAAGTAGATATACCTACTATGCTTTATTAGCCATAAGATATTTCTGGATATATCCAGGCATTTATCCACTTAATGCAAAAAATATGTATTGAATGACAATGCCTGTTTTAAGCATACAAAATATATGTTTAAAATACACAATGTCCAAGTGCTCATGCAACTTGCTTTCTAGTAAGAGAGATAATAAACAATAAATATAAATAATAAGGGAATTCACAAAAATCTGTGGTGAGAGAAAAATAGAGCATGAAATAGGGCTGGAGAGTGCTGGGTGGGTTGAAAATTTAGAGTACTTAGGGTAAATCTTATTGAAAAGTGAAGCCTGTGATACAGAAAATAGCTGGTAATTATGGTGTTTTTGTTGATGTTTTTAAGAAAGGAACTGAGAATACTGGAACACAGGAATGGAATACATTTTTTTCATAATATATCTTTATGTATTGTTTGAAATAATTAACATGTGATTACATAAAGTTTAAAAAGGCCAAAAAGTTATTTACACAATGTCATGTCAATATTGTCATAAGACCTAGACGAGTGGAAGGAAACATTTCTAAGTTCTTCTCACTTTTCCAACTATGCTTTTTTTCCCCAATTATGTTTTAAGTCTTATCATGGGTTAGTAGAAGTCCTATATTTTCACAAATTCATTGATTTCATCAATGCATTTCAACAGATAGGCTGGCAGATGAATGGGTCTGCTGGCTGATAAAAACAGGGTTGTTTTCGGAAGGTAGAAGGAAAACAGACAAAAATTTATTTTAACAAGACCTGATACTGATTCTGCTTAATTTACCCTATAGGCAAAAAGTAAAATAGATTTAATTCAAAGTAGTCTATTACACATGTAATGATGACTCAACCATTAATTGTACAACTGTAACTGCTGTTTAAGTAACAAAATCAAACTTTTATTTTCATTTGGTACTAGAATTCAGTGCAGCTAGTCACTCAAATAAAAGCAATAAAGAACGTGTCATGCAGATTGAATTCTTGTACCTGCTCTGCTATGTATCAACCAATGCCTTTGGGCAAGTTAAAAAAAAAGTCTAACTTTTTTTTCTGCTTGCTGGAATATAAAAATTTCTCTAATGTTTCCCCTGCTAGCTGGAATTTTAAAAATTACTCTAAGGTCAGTTCTGCTAGTTGGAATAGAAATAATTTGGTTGGAAGTCAGATATTCTAGATTTGAATCTTAGTTCTTATTCTTACAGGCTGTTTAAGTTTGAGCAAGACTTTAAACTCTGAGCTTCAGTTTTCTCAGGAGTAAAATAAGAATAATGCTACCCACATCATAAGGGTATTTTTTTTTAGTATTAAATGAGATAATCCATGTGGAAAGTATTATTATGTAAAAATACTATAAACTGTAGGTCATAAATGGCAGGCTGTTGGCCAAATGTAGCCACAAATATGTTTGAATTGGCTGTCATAGTTTTGGCTTCTAGCAGTGCTGTAAAACAATTTTAATTAGTCGTCAACTTTCAAGGATTTGTTAATTTCACATAAAATGTGGATTTCTCAGTTTTCTTTAAAAAGTCATATTAGCCAGCAATATTGGGTTTGCATTCTTTATGGCAAAAGCAACAAAATGCAAGTCTGATTGTCACCTTGGAGGGGCTTTGCACTCCCATCGGTTGCACTTCCCATCATTCAATTATCTTCTCCTTGACACTGAAGGAGAGACTCAGTTTTCCTGGTCTGGTCAGTTTCATTCACTTGTGTCTTAATTCCTCTTGATAGTGCATTTTAGTTTGTGTCACCCACCTCTGTAAGTTAAAATGCTTTTACCTTTTCAGCAACTTGAAAGCAAACTGCTCATTTTTCTTCTTTATTAGTCATGAGACTAAATATATAAAATCTTCTCATTCCTAGTCATCTGAGATTGACTGCTCCTTCTTCACAAGGGTCTCTACAGTTCCCAGTATATCAAGCACATAGTATTAATCAATATTTATGGAGTGAATAAAAAATGAATGAATGAATGAATGAATGAAAGTCATGTATTTGCTACTTTACAGATAACATGTGATTAGTTCTTTGTTTTAATTTTAACATTTCTTATGCTTTTGCTATCTAGGTGTGGTTACTGCATCTGAAGTAGAGAAAAATGTTTTTTCTACCAGGTGGGATGGCTCACGCCTGTAATCCCAGAACTTTGGACACCAAGGTGGTTGGATCACCTGAAGTCAGGAGTTCAAGACCAGCCTGGCCAACATGGTAAAACCCCATCTTTATTAAGAATACACAAATTAGCCAGGTGTAATAGCATGCACCTATAATCCAAGCTACTCAGGAAGCTGACACAGGAGAATTGCTTAAACCTGGGAGGCAGAGGTTGCAGTGAGCCAAGATTACACCACTGCACTCCAGCCTGGGCGACAGAGTGAGACTCCATCTCAAGAAAAAAATAAAACAAAGAAAAATGTCATTTTTATTATTTTATTTAAAATAAAAATTACAGGTTGTCCCCAGTTAAGATATGGCCCCAATTGTCAGCTAAAATGTACTAGTAAAAATGGTGGCCTTTGCATTTCTGCAGATGGAAGGTATATCTCTGGCCTTGGGTGGACAGAAAATTATTGTGAAAAAGGCAAGTTGATTCATTGCCTTTTTTCCTTCAGTAAAGATCTACTTTAGGCTGGGTGTGGTGGCTCATGCCTGTAATACCAGCACTTTGGGTGGCGGAGGCAGGAGGATCATGAGGTCAGGAGATCACGGCCATCCTGGCCAACATAGTGAAATCCTGTCTCTAATAAAAATAGAAAAATTAGCTGGGTATGGTGGCAGGTGCCTGTAATCCCAGCTACTTGGGAAGCTGAGGCAGGAGAATTGCTTTAACCTGGGAGGCAGAGGTTGCAGTAAGCCGAGATTGCATCACTGCACTCCAGCCTGGTGACAGAGTGAGACTCCTCTCAAAAAAAAAAAACAAAAAAACTCTACTTTAGAGAATACTGCCATTTGTTGATAAAATACCCCTAAACTCCTTAAGTAATCGAAATAGTATTAATATGTAAGAGTTCCTCTGAGACCTAAATTTAAGTCCCATACCAGCCACTTTTTAAGCCCAAAGGCTTTGTGGACGCCATCTACTAAGTCTTCAGTTTCTAGGCATGAAGTTGAAGAATCTCCACCACCCCTGAGGCTTTGAGGCTGGCAAGGTGGAGAATACGGGGCTCTGGGAGAAGCCAGCTCACATTAATAATAGGCCCAGCTGCAAGGAGGGAAGAGGACCTCCCAAAAGTCTCCAAACTTTGTTTCATCAGGAAAAATTTAGTCAGTACAGTAGTCCCCATTTGTCTGTGTTTTCCCTGTGGTATAGTACAATAAGATTTTTTGAGAAAGACCACATTGGCAAAACTCTAAGTGTATTGATATAATTTTCTATTTTATTATTAGTTATTCAGAATGTCTTATTGTGCCTAATTTATGAATTAAACTTTATTATTGTTATATATGTATGGTGGAAAACACAGTGTATATAGGGTTCAATACTGTCTGAGGTTTCAGACATCAACTGGGAGTCTTGGAATGTATGCCCCATGGATGTGAGGGACTGCTATACCACTATATATGCGTTTTTATTTATAAATGACATTTTTGCACTTCTTGACTAATAAGTCTATTATAAAATGTAGATACATGTTTAAATTGATAAAATGACTGATAGTTGTTCTAATGTTTGTTTTCCTGAACCACAATTATTTATTGTGTACAACACTGGAAAGCACATACTTTATTTAGAGCCTACTCTTGCAGGAGACATTGTACGTTGGCAGATTATAGGGCAAAGGTTCTGGCAGAATGTGGATGAGAACACTGTGCTGGAGGACTAAACTTGAGGCACTCCAAATAGAAAAAAAATTCACAGTGAACGTTTACCTAGATGGTTTCAACTATGGGTGGTGTGACTCTTTAGACTTGTGTGACAATGGGTGTGATTATCTGCCATCCATCACTACTAATTTAACTGTCATGAAATAAATTCAACAACATGGTATAGAAGAAAGCACATTGCAATGGGCATGGATAAACATGAATGCTAACCCTAGCTCTGCTGATACCATGTGGTCTACCTTTGGGCTGTTCACATCCTCTTTGTGATTTGGTTTTCCCATCTGAACATAAGGGCATGGAGTTGAATAATACCTGACAGTCCTTCCAAATCTAAGATTCAAGACCATTTTACACAGGATTTTTAAAAGATGGATATCCTCCCTAATTCATGGGAGATGGTTCCTATCAATTTTGTGATTTGCAATTACAAAATCATCATTTTAAAAACAGAACTATCATGTCCATGCTCTTTTTAATTGTAAATTTAGTAATTTTCTGGCACTTGGTATGTGAAATATTTTACTGTTGATTCTATCATTTAAACTTTTTATCATGTAACATTTCAAACACATACAAGAGTTAAGAGAATGTTATAATGGTATAGTGAATCTGCATATATCTGTCATTCACCTTCAACAATAATCAATTTATGATTAATCTTGTGTCATCTATACTTTCACGCACTCCCTCACTCTGTACCACTATGGTGTTATTTAGAAGCAGATCATGGTCATATGATTTATTCATAAGTATTAGTTGTATTCTTTTAAAAATATATCCGCAATACCTCACCATATCTAAACATTTAAAAACTGTTTTAATTATAATTATCTTATTGTTTAATCCAAACAGAACCAATCAAAATATCTCTTTAATAAGGTTATAGGATTTTATTTGTAATGAAGAATTTAATCCTCTGCAGATCTAGAGAGAATAATATATGAATCCTAATGTGCTTGTCACCCAGTCTCAATAATTACAAACTCATGGCTAGTTCTGTTCCTCTCTCCTAATTATTTTGAAACAAATCCTAGGCAATGTTTCATTTTATCCATACATTTTCATAGTATATATCTTTAAAAGATAAGAATTTTTTAAAAAACATAACTATGGTACAATTTTTTAATACATTTATTGACTCAAGATTCAAATACTACCTCTAAAATTTAGTTCTTAATATAAGTTTCTTTAATATCTTTTAACATATAGAAGTTTCTTCTTTTTCTTTCTCCCCCTTGTAAGATATATGTTGAAAAAATTAGGTTGCTGCTGTTATCAAGTTTCTCATTTAACCCTTTGCATCTTTTGATGTTGTAATCACATGTTTCTCTATCTTCTGCCTTCCCTGGGTAGATGAAGTCTTGATCAGATTCAGGCTTGACATATTGGTGAGAACACTTCAAGGGTGACGTGTCTTCCACTAGAAGGCACATAATGTCTGGTTTGCCTGTCTTTTTGTTATGGTAGCAGTCAATGATCATCATTGCCCTGATCCACGAATTCATTAAAGCCTACAGAACACTGATAATCTGAGTCCATACATTTTTCTTTACTTGTTAGTTAGAATAGGTCTATGTAGAGAAATTTTCTCTAATCACATATTTGGTTATTTTGAGACATGATTCACATGGAAAAGTCAAGATAAATCCTTTCCACTTTTCACTTATTTATCAATTTACAGTTAGTGGTTGATTTACTAATATCCTTCAAAGATTAACAAAAACTACATTTTGGGAGCACTTTTATGAAATTATGGAGATCAAGCATTTTGATACACTTAAATTCATACAGGTAGTATACTTATTGATGGCACACTTTTCTATCATTGGACAGAGGGAGCCTCTTAAAAGTGGCTCTTGAGTTTCAAATACACAACGCCAGTAATATGATTTATTCCTTGCTATCTGAGATAAGTAGTTGTTTGTTTTATGCTTAATTGTACATATCCACTTCCAAATCTGAATAATCTACTTCTTCCAAGATGCTCTGCTTTCTTTTACTTGGAAATGGTATATAGAAACCAATATTTGGTTGTGCTCACTGCAACTGGGTTAGTTATTTTTTTCTAAGGCTTTCTCTGGACAGAGCCATGAAATGCCTTTTTATTAAGAATCAACTATATTATGAGCTCATACAGATGCAGTTCAAAGTGAGGACCACAGCAATTTTACATACTCTTTTTTCTTACATGTGTATTTTCTTTCTCCCATATTTAAATTCCTAATTCTGAACAACATCAATATAATTTCTCAATTGTTTATTCCGTAGTACTGTCAAGTCTGAAAATAACACTATCAGTACAATTCTGAAAATTATTTTAAATATCAACTATTTCAATTAAATATAAAACTATTTTAAATAATTGATAAAATAATTTTTGTTTAATTAATTTCAAGTTGATCAGTTTAATAATTTAATTAAATTTAATATTTAAATTATATTACTACATATTTTAAATATTTAAAAGAGGTTTTGGTAGTTTTTTTCTTATACTTTCCACTCGACACAAGTTTTCCAATTATTGTGTTTTGGAGTTATTTGAAACAGTTATTTGCTACATAGTTTTGCCACCAATTAAATCATAGTTAGGTTCATTTCATTATGATTTTAAGTCTTATTTACAATGATATAAAATATTCACATATCTGAAAAATGTTATAATCAGAGAATAATGATAGTATTATTTAGCAAAATGGAGACATCAAGCAAGGCAACCTTTATTAGCTCAGGTTTTGTTGTTGTTGTTGTTGTTTTTGAGACAGAATTTTGCTCTTGTTGCCCAGGCTGGAGTGCAATGGCATGATCTCAGCTTACCACAACCTCCACCTTCCAGGTTCAAATGATTCTCCTGCCTCAGTCTCCTGAGTAGCTGGGATTACAGGCACGCACCCCCATGCCTGGCTAATTTTGTACTTTTAGTAGTGATAGGGTTTAACTATGTTGGTTAGGCTGGTCTCAAACTCCTGACCTCAGTTTATCCACCCGCCTCTGCCTCCCAAAGTGCTGAGATTACAGGCATGAGCCACTGGTTATCTGAGTTTTATATATAATTAAAGTAAGGGAGTAAAGGAAATCTGCTATTCCTAAGTACTCTTGATAAACACTGATTATACAAGAACGAACAGAAGAAACTATGTATGGATCTCTCTTGATTACTTATTTTTAAGCATTATGTGAGGAAACTAAATGAAAGAATATATATTATATGATTCATTCTTTATCTTTCATTTTACTTCCTTTTTCTGCTCCTTGAATGTGAGTGTTTCCTAATGATAAATCTGTCCTGAGTAACTTTATGCATACTGAAGAAGTGTCATCCACATCAAGCCTAATCAAATTCAACTCTACATGTCTGGAAAGAGGACAGAGAAGTGGGGGGGAGAGAGAGAGAGAGAGAGAGAGAGAGGGAAAAGAAAGAAAAATAAAGGCAAAAGTAGTCGATAAATAAAGGGTGAGGAAATCATATTCCATGGGTGAGTGGTAAGCATATCTCAAGAAAACTCAAGAATAGAAATGGAAATCTTTAGCTGGGCATGGTGGCACATGCTTGTAATCCAAGCTACTTAGGAGGCTGAGGCAGGAGAATCACTTAAACCTGGGAGGCAGTTTGCAGTGAGCCGAGATCGCATCATTGCACTCTAGCCTGGTCAATAAGAGCAAATCTCCGTCTCAAAAAAAAAAAAAATAGGAAATCTTTACAGTCAAGCTCTCACACATCTCCTCAGTGTGAGCATTTCCCCAGGCAGATGACAATTTTTGCTTTCAAATAAAGGTATTTGCTTAGGCGGCATGATTTTTAAATGCAAACCAATTACTTCTTCTGATGTTCAGCCAGGAAAATATTGCTCTTCTCCAGTCTTAGAGGTAAAACCTCCAAGAGGTTTTAAGTCCTCCATATCAGACTTAGTAAAAAACAATTCTGTATTGTACTTGATTGGCCACCTAAGGAAATGTTTCAAAGATTAAAGGATATTTGATACCTAATATCCTTGTAAGATATTTACCTACCATATGTGCATCACATTCTTTTACTCTCTTGCTTCCTTCTTCTCTTTCTCCTTTCTTTCTCTCACATTTACCTCTGTCATTTACCCCCAGGACCTAAAATATCAAAAACTATATGATATCACCTTCCACAGATTCTTACTTATTTAAATAATTTAATTTAAAAGTATAAAAAACTATCTGATATCACCTTCCACAGATACTCTCTTATCTATTTAAATAATTTAATTTAAAAATCATTCTCATTAAATTAAGACTGGATTTGAACACATTGCCTCTTTATGTCTTTAAAGTATAGAAGGATTTTAGGAAAGGCTTGGGCCAAATGTTTATGTGCACATCATAGCATATAAGCATTATCTACTGAAAGATATTTCGTGTTTCCTTATTCATTTTTCTAGACTGGTTATAGAGACTGGCACCTATTTATTTGTATGACCAAACTGTTGTCAATATGCCTCTCTGTAAAATTTTTTCTTTCTTTCCAATTCTCTCATTACTTGGTCTTGGGAAACAAATGAATTGAACATATTCTAATTTTCCTTTTAATCACTTCTAAAGTTAAAATAGCATTTTGACATTTCCATTTCCTAGTGTGCCCTCCTGGACTTTATGGCTTGAATTATGCTCACATCTGGGACTGCAAAGTGAAGTTAGTTGTGATGCAGCAAGTGGACAGTGTACTTGCCCAGCAGGTGTCCATGGCAGCCAATATGAAAGAGGTATTGCCAGAGCATTTTTAAGCACATGAATGTGAGAATTCTGTGTGACTGTGAGATCGTCTCATCTGGTGACAAACATGCAAATGAAATTGAAAATATGCAAGAATTACGTAAACATTCAACTTGCACATTAAAGTGGTAGGAATTCACTCAACAGCCAATATAATGAGTCCTGATTTTGTGGCTGATTAGTCAAAAGTTTTATTTTCCTTTATATAAAATTGTGAGATACTTCAAAACACCACTAAAAATGTTACTCTTTGAAGGACAAAGATTCTACCTCTGAATGAGAATAAATATTTTATTAAATGCTTTTAAAGAGTGCGGCCTATGTATTGAGTCAGTGGCATTGAAAGAGATACAAGACATTTATGAAAATATTTAAAGATGTGAATTAGGCATTTACCACTAGAAAGTAATCATAGCCATGAGTGGAGATAAGCATATGAAGGTGAGAATTTGGGCTACTCAGTTTGAAATAAAATATTATAAAACCCCAAAAAGCTACTAACTTGGTAAACAACACCAAGTCCTGCTTTGGCCTATATTATAAGTACATTCTTGTGCATATAGTTACAGCAACTATAATTATTATAATTATAGCATGATGATAATGGTAATTTAACTTTATGTGATGAGTCATTGTAGCCTTTTAAAAGGCTCTCTATATTAGTCTCATACTATGTTCTCAGACATCACTATAAGGCCTTATATATTTTATCTCTTTGTACATCCTTTATTATTCATGTATTATTTAGTGATTCAATTAAATGTTACCCATTATGTATCTGTGGTAGCAATAAGATATCAAATTCCAGCCAGACTCTGTATAGTATCACATGACAAGTAGCAGGCCCTGTGTTAAATTCTGGAAATATAGTGGAAAACATAGTTTATTGTCATCTAGAGAGATGAATAGTAAAAACACTTTAAGGGGAAATATTAGAAGTAAGACACTGGCTGGTAGACTTTGTTTCCTTCCTAAAGCTCTTACCTTTGAAAATTTTATTTGCATTCTAAGAGATAAATACCTGTGTTAAAGTAAATCAACTTTAAGACTTGTCAAATCAGTTACAGAATGGACCTTCGTTCTCACATTCCAAAGCTTTTCTCTCTTGTTTTGACCAGCAAATTCCAGTATCATCCCACTTTAGTATTTGGAACTCAATCTTAAGGAAATTTTTATATTTAGTTTTAATTAAGATGCATTAATGAAAGTGCAAGGTGTTAATTTTTGAGCATTTCTCCTTTTTTGGTTATTATTTGCCTGGCATATTTGGAGATGATTGACATCAACTTTGTGATTGAAGGAGAACACTTCTGCCACTCAATGACTGGAAATTGCCTCTGCCCTGTGGGAGAACTGGAGCCAAGTATGATGCTGGTCGGAGCCAAAGCACCTCAGGACTCCCCTCTGACCCATGATTACACAGAGATCTGTAGACATTTTCCTACTAGAAGTGGTACTCCATTAAAGAGCATTGCCTAGCATTGCTTGATACTTTGCCCTTAGTATGATGAAGAAGGGTTTGTAGTTGTTACATCACAGGCAGCTCAAGTAACAGTAGAGCTGATGGAGGGCACATGGTAATATGCTAAGTATTTAAAGGGACACAGTTAAATGTCCCATTACAAAGCTGATTTATAGAAATCACTAGAATAAGGGAATTAAGGTGTGGTCCATATAGTATTCTTGAGACCCAAGCTTCCAGCTAGTCTTTGGGAATTGAAATGTATATTTCATTTTTCTTTTCACTCAGAGAAAGAATGATCTAGAATATAAAGTTCTAATTCTTCAGCGACTGTCTTAAGAAGAGAGAGTAGGTTGAGTAATTATGAACTAATCACTTGCTACTGGACTTAATGGATGCTTAGCAGATGAAAAGTTTTATATAATTTACAAAAGGCTTGAAGGACTGACCCTGCCACTGGTATTACCCAAAATAGAGGGTTTAATCTCAGAATTTACTCTTCTCATCTGCAAAAGAATAGGGTTGAAGCTTCATTTCTAAAAGAAAGATTATTTCTAAATAAAGTCATGGCCTACACAGATGTCCTACCAGGTCTTTTATTTTCATTTTTATTTTCAATTAGGCACAGTTCATCTGTGATATTAAGTGTGAACAGCTGTGTCTGTGCAGGTACCATAAAGATAAAAGACCTCATTTTAACTTGAACTCTGGTAAAGGAGCTATTAAACAGCCATAATATTAATTCATAAAATAATATAACAACTTTTTATTAGATTATGCTCCCCCCATTGGTAAATTAACATTTGCAGACATTCAAACAGATGTCTTAAATATACATCATTATTAACATGAAAATGTGGTATTTTTATAAATTAAAGTCAGATTCTGGAGTGCTCAGGAGAGATCCTGACTCACAACTTTTTTTCTAATAAGAAAATTCAATCTTGCCACCAAACTAAGTAATCCTCCCACACATTGGGCAGAGATGGCTGAGAAATGACATTTGAAATGACATAGGATTTTTAAAATTTTTTCACAAAGTTTCATGGTTTAAAGATTCATTTCAGAGCAGCATTTGCATTGCCTCCAGAGCTTCTTCCTAAAGGAACCTCTTGCTCCTTCATTTAGGAAGGGATTGAATTACTGTTTGTTAATGTTGAACCCTTGTAAAAATAATTAATTGCAAAATTGGTTTATGTTTCTATTTACCTTATATTTATAATCTAATTAGTTAATTAAGGCAAGAGAGCTAGGCCACATCTTAACCTACGTTCATAATGCAAAAGAATATAAAAAAATAAACATCCAAGACTCAAATCTAACCCAGCATAAAGGATAGTGAGTCAATAAATAAGATTTTTTAAAGATGTGCCCAAAGTTTCAGAATTCACCCCAGGACCTATATTTTCATATTTACTGACATTTCCCAAATTCTCACTTTCCCACTCTTTTTTATTAGGGCTTTCTTTTACATATGCTTAATACCTTGGATCCTCCCATATAATAGTATAGAATGGAGGAAGAGCACTAGGTAAGAATTTGAAACCCAGCTCTGCCATTTATTCGAGATATAGCACAGTAATTGAGAAGATCTTTTAAGCCATACCTGACCTCACTTTATTCCTCTGTGAAATGTGGGCACTTAACTCACTGCCTTGCCCACCTCACAGGTGTTAGAACCAACAGAGATAATGTATTAGAGACCCACTTTGTAAACTTCTCAAGAGTAGGTGACTGTTAGGATTACACAGTTAAGTTTTTCTGATCCTTAAACATTGATAATCTGAGTTTCTTCCCAGTCCTGCCTGACCAAGTAGGAAATACGAATCTGTTTTCTGTGTCATGAGCTAGGCTGGGCTTTCTCCGTATCCTCACAATTCTTCAGAAACAGAATTTGTTAATTCTTTGCTGGAAATTAGACTAACAGCAAACACCCAGGCTGGGCCTTTTCAGTCAACATTTGCTAGTTTTAATAAAGCTAATACTTTTTATAACGTTCCATCATTTCTCTTCTGGTTGCAAGCACAGTGCAATTCAATTGAAAGATAGAGTCCTTTGGGACATAGGTCAGGGGATCTATGGACTTTCTGACATAGTTTAAGAAATAAACAGTTGAAATTAAAACAATTTCATTTTCAATAATATAAGGACAAATATTTGTGTTTTCATCCTAAAGATAAGTCTCATGTATTGTGCTTTCAGCGTGAGTGTTGCCTTTTTCTGACCTCAAGAGAGCTAGTCCACTTTCCCTGTGTCCTTCACAATGCTTCCACTAAAGCTCTACTGAATACTCTAATTCTGAGAAGGCACCCTAAAAATGTAAGTTGCTTTCCTGGCTTCTCTTTTCAGTTTTGTCAGTAACTTCCTTGACATTCCCACCCTTCTCCTGTTTTCCATTGACATGCTTACTTTTATCACATAACATTCTAGCATGTAAGATACCCCATGGTAAAAAAAAAAGAATCTTTTACAAGCCTGTAATTATCCTATTGAATGCCAAGAAGTAATAGTAAGAACACAGTGTGTTTGAAAAGCATATATGAATTGCTTTTATTTTTATTTTCTCCCTCGTAGAATGCAGGCCGGGCCTGTATGGCCCTAACTACGCTCTCAACCGTCAATGTGGTCACAGAGCTTGCCACAGCCCTCTCAATGGGAGATGCTCTTGCCTTTTTTAAGACAATGGGCCCAACCTGTGAGGAAAGTGGTTCACATGATCCTCACTAACCAAACACTAACAACTTTTCAGTTGGTGAATAGAATTTTGCAGGATTTCATCCACGGTTTATCATCTTAACTTTGACAGAGAAACGTACTTACTCAACCCTCTTCAGCTCCTCCTGACCTGGTGTCGGGTAAATAACAGGATGTGTCCACTTTGTCATCTCCAAGCACAAGTCTCATTCTCTAGCCTAGCCTTCCCAACATTTTCTCGCTGGAGAATATACCCAATAATAAGAGAATGTTTTTTCAGGATCCCAATCGTAGTAACGTTTGGACTAATAAGTAAACCTTTTTTATATGCACAGGAGGTATTTAAATTTGGATGTAAGAACTGCTTTTCAGTTCAGGTTGGACTACACTGAAATATTCACACCTATTCACTGAAGACTTCAGTGGCCATTAAATAGCTGGATCCTCTTTGGAAATGTCTAGAATTTCATCTATTTATTCTCAGTGTCCTTGCTCATAACAAACTCTGCTCCGGATAGCTAATGTATTGTGTTTCAAACATGACTTTGGTGAGGGAGACTATAAAGACTTTAGCCACACAATGACATGCACTTTTATAGTGAAACATCAAAATGTTTAGGGTGTTTTCTCCGTCACTGGCCAGCAGACAGGAAAAAAGTGGGTAGCAGTGACCAAGGCCAGGACTTAGCCTACTCTGGGGGACACAAATTTCCTTTAAATCAGGACCTACTTGCAATCAGGCTTTTAATTCACATTGGTAATCTTGATTCACACTGTTCATCAGTTAGGACAACTATATAGCCATTTATGAGCCTAAGATGACCACTGTGATAAGCCCAAGAAAGATACAGCAGTAAATACTACTTTATGTTTGCTCTCAAGTAGTTTATAAGCACTTAAATTTTCAGATCACTGGTTACTTCACGTCAGCAAACAAAACTTTCTTGATTGGAAATGTTGTTTTCCATGTTACCCACGCTTTATTGGGATAAAAATAGAGAATATTATAATGATATGACAATATTTGATTTATGCAAGACGTATGAGTGGCTTTTAAATTAAAACAGATTTAGGATAGAATTGACTGAAGGATTTACAAAAATATTGGGGTTATCAGTTCAGTACAGTTTCCCATCTTTACTTGATGATTATCTTTCTAAATCTCAGCACTTTTAACAGAGCAGAGATATAACTATCTATAATGAGCAGCCATGACAAATTTAATGTCATTAAATGATATAAGGGACTTAATGAGATCACTTTCCAAAATAATTTTGTGCTTTTTATTATTTTAGAGATAGAGTCTCCCTCTGTTGCCCAGATTTGGGTGCAGTGGCATGATCGTAGCTCACTGCAACCCCAGACTCTTGGGTGCAAGGAATTCTCCCATCTCACCCTTCGCCCCACCCCACCCCTGAGTAGCTGGAACTATAGACATCCACACCCATCTCATTTTAAATGCCCATCTCATTTTAAAACATTTGTAGAAATGAAGGTCTCACTATGTCACCTAGGCTGGCCTTGAACTCCAGGCCTCAAGTGATCCTTCTGCCTCAAGCTTCCAGGGCACTGAGATTAGGCACATGAGCCACCATGCCTCGCTTCTCCAAGAGATTGAATTTAGTTTAGTCTTTAAAGAGATTAAATAAATTACCTTCTTTTCCCCAGTATTTAGAATTAAATATTTACATTTCAGTGTATTTTTGCCATTTTAAATCAGTCATTAATAATCTATTATTTCAAATCAGCTGAAATAAAGCTATGCTTTATTCTGGGCATTTGCCCATTTTTTTTTTTTTTTTTTTTTTTTTGCCTGCTATTTTTCGAGTTTCTCTCAACTATCACCATCTAACATTCAGAGAGAATAAGGTAAATACAAGCAACATTCTCTCTTGGGCTGCCAGCCCTCTCTGGATTTTCTTTATTTCATGACTCTAAAAAATTGTGACTACAAACACAGAAAAGATAAATAAATTAGGCTTTTCTTCCTCACTAGAGACTGTATTTCTATTAAGGCAGATAAGAAAAACCTAGATTTGGTAGGAAGAAAAATAAGGGATTTATTTTGGCTATTCTTTTTTATTCTATATTACCTAACTTTTTATAAGTGAGAAACCATATGTAAAAAGTTAAACAAGTTCTCAGCAAATGGCAGATGTTTATATATTGTCTCCTTTCATCCCCTTTCCACCCAACACTAAAACAAATTGTGGGCGTGGGAAAGTGAAGTCAGAGTGTGAACCTGTATTTGTGCCATCTCAGGATCCTTTAAACAAATTGAATTTTCATTCTTATACCAGTCAGCATGAACAAGTGCAAATTACTGTAGCCCCCTTTCTTTACAATCTTTTTTTTTCCTGAGACAGAATGCAGCGGCGTGATCTCAGCTCACTGCAACGTTTGCCTCCTGGGTTCAAGCAGTTCCCTGCCTCAGCCTTCCAAGTAGCTGGGATTACAGGCGCCCACCATCACACCCAGCTAATTTTTGCATTTTTATTGGAGACAGGGTTTCACCATCTTGGCCAGGGTGGTGGTGAGCTCCTGACCTTGTGATCCACCCGCCTCTGCCTTCCAAAGTGCTGGGATTACAGGTGTGAGCCACCACAGTGGCCCTAAAAGTTTTTATAAGTTGTCTTTCATATTAAAAAGGGAAAATGTTTACAATCTGGAGTGTTTCCATTGTACTTTTGGTTATCTTGAAAAATCTTGATAAGCAGTGTAGACTGATCTCTCCCAAAAATACCTCAGTTCTTCTGCTTCAGGATGCTAGCAGATGTCCTGAAAATTATATGCAGTATTTCATGCATGAACCAACATATAATAAATGTTAATCTTAAATAATTATACAGATAGAAAACTATGAAATACAAATTCCTTGAAAATTCATATAATAGAATTTAAAATTTTATGTTTTTGTAACTGCCACATTAAAAATGCTTCAAATTAACAAAACCGTGTACAAAGACCTCACATTTTTTTGACAAATAAAGAAAGGATACTGTTCACTTTGATACTACATAAGCATTTCTTACCTGAGGTTTTTACATGTAAACCACTATTCAGGTACAGTGAAGCATGATTTGGCTACCAAGAAATAATTTGCACAAAGTTAAAGAATCCAATCATTACATAAAGTGAGGTCTAATCTGATACGAATGTCCTCTTTAAGCTAAAGTTTAATGTAAAATTGGGATACTTGTCATTGGATACTAATAATTTATATATTACTTCTCTACTTTTTCCTCCCGTTTAATCTGTCCTTTAAATGTAAAAATGCTGATCCCCAAAGGAAATGTATCCACTCATAATATTTAACCGACCTAAGAAAGGTGCATGTGCTGTGATGTTTCAGCCTCTTTCATTTGAAATACAAGATCAGAGCGAAGATTATTATGCTTTTCTGCAATAATATGAGCAGATGTATGGAAGTGTGCTGGCTAATTTGGAGTCTCAATTCAACATGCCTGTGATATACCATTTCAGTATAACACCTAACTTTCCCTTATTCTTTCTAACTTCTACATTCGTTTATTGAGTTTTCCAGATGAGACAGCTACTTGACACAGGTTAAATTATTTTTAGAGGACTTGGAAATCATTCCAAGAGTTAGTGGCAAGAATGGCATTTCCTTTGTTAGAAATAGCAAAGAGGGTTTGGCCTCTCCCGGGCCTCTTTCACCTTGGTTTCTCTAGGACCTGGTAATATAGATGTAGCAAGAATTTAAAAGAGCATCTGATGAAGTGAACAAATAATAGCAACTGTCTACACTCTAGGAGTTATATAAGCAATTCAGTTGAAATAACTTTTCTTGGGTCTGTAATAGAAAAAAAAGCCAAAGTAACTTAGCTTTTAAAATAGATTTAAAAGTCATTCCAAAGCTTTGTCTCATTTAGTTAATTATGTGAAAACTATCTTCTGTTTTTTTCTGCTTATTTTTTACTTTTTACAAATTAAAAAACTTAAATAAAAGTAAAGTGTAAGATATGCATTTAAAAGTCATAGATGCCTCTTTTATGTTCTTCCAAATATTTACAGACTCTTTTATCTCTAGATTTTATATCAAGATTACATGAAACACCATTTAATCATTCTTCATTTTAATGTTTGTGTGCAAACAGCTCTAGTTTTGAAGAATATTAATTAATTCAAGTAATATATATTAGGAAACTAGATATTTTTCTTCCAATAGAAGTCTTTGAAATATATTAAATGTTTTCATATGAATGCCTCCACTTTAAAAGGATATAAGGAAATGTATTATATATAATTTTATTGCTCAGACTTCTTGAGAAAAATGCAGCAATAGTTCAACAGACAAAATGATTCAGAACTGGATATTTAGTGCTTAAGTGTTGACAACATTGGTCTCTTGAAACGTAGAGTATTGGCTTGTGAATAAAATTCCATATGTGAGATTTGGATAAATTTGGGGGAGGGCATTCAACATGTGTTTGATGAATAGTGGGGCCCATGACAGATCAGATACCTAAATGGTCAATTGATAATATTTCAGATCGTTTATTAATTGAAAAATGCCTTCATTCGTGCCAATTTTTAACCATTGACTACAGAGAAATTTTCTGCTTTTTAACTCTATCTTGAATTCACTAAATAATTTTAAAATTTGTAGTGCCTGCTGTAGTAGGTACTGTTTTAGGCATGAAAAAAGTAGCAGTGAACAAGATGGATGTGTTCTCTGCCTTCGTAAACTTGCAGTCAAGAGACTATGTTAGCCAACAAGAGCAATGTTTTTAAATATTTCTAGCTGTGCAGTCAGTTTTATAGCTCATCAATCCTTTTATAGTTCATTAATCCTTTCCTAAGAGTCTTTCTCACAAATTTGTTAATTCTCCTATGTTAATGCACACTTCAATAAATCAAATATATTTTACCTAACCTTAAATTCGCATAGCAGGTTTTACTCTTAGTGCTGTGGTAGAAATTAAATGTTTTTTAAAAAAAACTCATGAAATACCATTTCACATTTATAGAAACCTGTATTATTCTTTGCAATGTAAAAGGTAAGTTCACTTTCACAGCTGTTGTAGAAGCCCTACTGTTAGAGGCATTTACATAGTGGAAGTAGAGAAAAGGAAGAGAATATTCCTCGTGTTCTGGCAATTGTTTCATCCTTAGCATCCATTGTGCCTTCTCTTTTAATAGAGATGAATGTTTCCTAATGATAGAGGAGGGTATTTAGACACTTTTTGAAATCTAGTCTTATTACTGGGCAAGTAATTCTGACAAACATTAACAAATTCTTGCCATTTTAGTGGGGTTTCAAAACAAGATTAGATTTTTAAAAATTGAGGTAAAATGAACATAACGTAAAAAATACCGTCTTAACAATTTTTAAGTGTACAGTTCAGTGACATTAAGTACATTCACACTGTTGTGCTACGTTCACCAAGGGTTATTTCTTTTAATATGGGAAGAACTTCTTGAAGACATTTGAGTAACATGCAGGGGCCTCAGGTACAAGTTGCTGGTCTGCTTGAATAACATAAATTGTGTACTGCCTGAACTCCTGAAATTTTTCAGTCTTTAAAAATTTAACTATTTGAAAATATACTTTATATTTATTTTTATTTACTAGGCATTTTTGCAATGAAGACATACTGCACATTTAAATAGAGTTACACGTTTACTGGGGACCAGAAGAGCAGTCATTTTTACTAAGCATATCATGGTTGCAGCTCACAACTTTATTATGTTTCTGAACACGCTAAAACATCAAACAACAGTACATTCATTGTGCTCTATGAAATAATAATTAAACTTATAATTCCATTTTGAACAACCTTCATGCATTTCCCAGATTTTTGCCTTTTTCCTAAATATCTGCTCCCTGGACTCCACTCTGGCCTAAGGCAGTCATGGTACCAAGGCCTTGAGGCCTTGGGCAGCGTTTCCTGATGAGTATTTGATGGAGTTACAGATTTACAAATTAATAGTATTTAGTAAAGTTGAACCAGGGAAAGGGGGTAGAATTGGTTAAATTTCGTACTCAGTCACACCATAACTGGGAAACCCTGGATTAAATAGAACTAAATAGTATACTTTATTGCAGTACTTGTTGGGAACCCAATATGTTGTAATTTGTGAATTTCTAGGAGGAAGATAGAGTACATAATGAGTATCGAATTGTTTAACTAGGATTTCCTTTTTGTAAGGAATGTTTTGGAAAAACTAATACCTCAAGGAATAGTTTTTGTGAAAAACAGAGATAAGTGTCTACTTAAGTGAGCCCTCAGAAGCATCCGTGCTCTGGATGCCCTGATCACACAATTTCATGGTGTTCCTAGTCATTGCCTGAGATAATTCTAAGCAAGGCCTGTGTTGCTTTATAGTTTCCCATGAATCCTCTGTAAGCCAGTACACATTTCTCAAAAGGGTCTTTGGAAATACAAATCAAAATGTTGATGAAGCTTTTAGAGAAATTTGCCTTTCTTGCCTGTCCAATTAATATGAGAAATTAATTTTTAGAACATTAAGGACAACTAGGAAGATGTAAAATACATTGTGTTCTTTTAAAATTGAAGTTTATAAAAGTTTCACAGGAATAGGTGTTTAAAAATAAAAGACCAAAATTTTGCTAACATCTGGGCATTTTATAAAAGTTGTGCATACCCTATTTTCAATAACCTGTGGGGTTTGCTTAAGTGCATTAAAATTCCAAAGAGAGAATGTTGAGCAGTACACTGGATTAAATCCATTTTGAGAATCAGTAAATGGTTGCTGCCATGTCATGACTGAAGTGTGAAGATTCTAATAATGCTAGAGTTATCTAAGTATTTTTGGCTACTGATTTTTATGTTATTTATTGAATAAAATATTGAACATTAATTATCCCACAGCTCTCCACAAACACACATATACACATAGACCTATATGTTTTTGAGAGTTTCTTTTAGAATTATATATTTAAGACATCTTCTGTTAAAATGACATTAAAATTTCAAATTTTTACAAATAGATGTATACACTGTGGTTAGTAATGAAAAAAATCTTTCTCAGATACCTGTAGTTGAACATGATTTTTATAGACATTTATTTAAATTAAAAAATTAAGAAATGAGGAAATAAACCTAATCTCAATTTGTCAAGCTAAAACAGAGACTCTATTCATGCTTTGGAATACTTATCCTAACTATACTATGTGTTGGATAACCAAACAAAACAAAGGGGCAGCAACTGTGGAGTAGAGAATCATATGCTTGCAATCACAGAAGTGCAGAATTAAAAGAGACTAAAGCTTCTCCAGTCCTTTTGGTTCATAAGCAAGAAAACTGAGACTCAGAAAATTAGGTCCTACCGTAAAAAAATTACAGAACCAAAATTTCCTCATCTCTTACCTCTGTTCTCTTATGTCTCCATCTTACATCTTTTGATTGTTTCTTTGTTGGTTTTAACTTTTATTTTTAGTTCAGGGGTACGCGTGTAAGTTTGTTATATGGGTAAATTCAGGTCACAGTGATTTGTTGTACAGATTGTTTTCTCACCCAGGTACTAAGCCAAGTACCCCGTAGTTATTTTTTCTGCTTCTCTCCTTCCTCCCATCCTCCACCCTCAAGTAGGCCCCAATTGATCCCCTCTCTGTGTCCATGAGTTCTCATCATTTAGCTTCCACTTATGAAAAAAAGCTCAATATCACTGATCTTAAAGAAATGCAAATCAAAACCACAATGAGATACCATCTCATGTGAATCAAAATGGCTAGTATTAAAAAGTCAAAAAGTAACAGATGATGGCAAGGTTGCAGAGAAAAGGAGAACACTTATATACTGTTGGTATAAGTGTAACTTAGTTCAACCATTGTGGAAGGCAATATGGCAATTTCTCAAAGAGCTAAGAACTACGATTTGATAAGCAATGCCATTACTGAGTATATACCCAAAGGAGTACAAATCATTCTACCGTAAAGACAAATGGATGCGTGTTTATTGCGGCATGATTCCCCTTTCTGAGATGTGAGATATTCTTTTGACAAGGAGGGTCAGTGAGTCTTACTTTACAGAAATCCCTTTGAATTCCAGCTTTAGTGTTACAGATCTTTCAAACCTGAGTTATTACCATTTATTTGATATCCAAACTGTATATGACAGAAGTAGTTAAATACAAATATAAGAAATGAAAGCTAATGAGAGATTCATGGTCTGGTAATGATTTCATCATCATTTAAGGAAAGTATGAGTCATTTTGATATCTTATTTGGCATCTGTTAATCAAACTTTATATTTTAAACACTATTTCACTATTTTGTCAACAGATTTTAGGAATATCTTTAGTTGACACAGCTTAACAATTTCTGTAATGAATAACAAACACAATTCTCAGAATTAATACACATAAACATGACCTTTTTTTTGAAGTTCATTAGCTAAGTGCCAAATCAACCTCTGGGAAGCATTATTGGTCAGTATCTCATTTGCAGCCATAAAGAACAGTTGCATTCACTTTACTTTTTGTTGTTGTTGTTCATTAGTTTAAGAATCCTTGTGTGATAGGAACGCCAGAAAGTATCAATGAGTTTATTCCCCTTAAATTTGACTAACCAAGTTTACTGGATTATATTTTACTTGCTCGATAAATAATTCCTTGAATAAATTATTTCTTGAATAAATTAATCCTTGGATATGACATATTCAAGGAAATTTAAGATGATTAAATAGAAATGAATGATCTGGATATGTGTCTTTCTAAAATGGTGTTTCTCGAACTTGATTGGAAGGTAGAACATCTGAATATTATGGTACTCAAGGTGGAACATAAATTATTAAAATATTTAATAATATATGAGCTGGAATCAATATTTCTTAGGGAAACTATATTATATGCATATTATATAAAAATCTAAAACATGCATATATAGGGCCACAAATATTTTCTTAACTCTTGAGTTAGATACAATCACTTTTCTGAGAAATGTCATCAACACATTTTATATTACTTGGACATTCACTTTAACAGACACAATAATTATTTGGCATCAATTTTTTTTAGAAACTGTTATTGGTGAAAATGTTAAATAAGAAAATCTAATCAAATGTGAACTTGAAGAAAGATTGGTCATATTCAACTAAGCAATGAAACCCTTTTCCCAAGTTGCATAGAGGACTATCAATTCAAATTCTGTATTATAGATTATTGATTGAAAGGTAAACATGGCATCTGTTTCTTAATCTATATACATATGATTTTTTAAAATAAACAAGACTTTATGCAATAATATACTTTCTAAAAATAAACATGTTATATGTATGGCATTTATTTTAAATACATGGTTTTATAATACATTTTCTTTGTGATAAGGCATGTGTTTAGAGTTATAACTGAGGCTGGGTGTGGTGACTCATGCCTGTAATGCCAGTACTTTGGGAGACCAAGACAGGCAGGTCACAAAGTCAGGAGATCGGGACCATTCTGGCCAACATGTTGAAACCCCATCTCTACTCAAAATACAGAAATTAGCTGGGTGTGGTGGTGTGTGCCCGTAGTCCCATCTACTCAGGAGGCTGAGGCAAGAGAATTGCTTGAACCTGGGAGGCAGAGATTGCAGTGAGCCGACCTCACACCACTGCACACTAGCCTGGCGACAGAGCGAGACTCCGTTTAAAAAAAAAAAAGTAGTTATAACTGAAACATTACTACATTATTGTTGGGGTGAATCATCTACACTTGAGAAATCAATAACCAGCTATTTACAAAGGCTAAATAAATCTGATATTTATTAGCCCCTCATCATTTGATTTGACAATATCAGTTCACTAGTGACATCATGTTTTTTCCACTCTAGTTATTTGAAAGAACCTGTTATGACAAATTAATCTTATTGAGAGTTTTTCTTTTTTTTCCTTTGTCTTCTTAGTCTATTCTGATGAATTTATTGATATTTTTCTTTTGAATGTCTTATACTGATTTCTTTCTTCTTCTTCTTTGTTAACCATAAGAGTATTTCGTATTTACTAACTCACACGCTTGGTACAAAAACCAAATTCTTTGTTTGTGAGAGAATACTTCTTAAGCACTAAAGCAAGCCTGACCAACCCACGGCCCAGACCAGGTTTGAATGCAGCCTAACACAAATTCATCAACTTTCTTAAAATATTATGAGATTTTTTTTTTAGCTCATCAGCTATCATCAGTGTTAGTGTATTTTATGTGTGGCCCAAGACAATTCTTCTTCTTCCAATGTGGTCCAATTAAGCCAAAGGATTGGACACTCCTGCAATAAGGTATTATGTATGTTCTTCTTATTATCCTTTTTTTCATGATTTAATCAAGCAAAATGCAGTGAATTAATTGGCTCCAGTGTATGGATAAAGATGGTTTACAGATTTTTCCTCAAACTGATTACGCACATTTATCTTTGGGTGATAATAATTACATAATTGACTAATGACATGTATCAAGTTAGTAGTATGTACCAGACACTACAATAAGTATGTTTACAACATTCTACTTAATCTTTACAATAACTATTTGATAGATATTATTAACTGTCTGATTTTCCTTTTTAATTGTTGAATCTAATAACTCATTTGGACCGTATGACTCCTTAGAGGAGCAGAACTCAGGTTTGCCTCCTTCCAGAGGCCACTTTCTTAACTATAGTTTGCGTGCAATTATAAAATACTACCATCTAGGATGAAAGTCTATACCTGTAAGTTTGGGAAAGTAATAAAATTTTGATAAATCCAAATCAGAATGAGTTCACATTCCAGATGCTAATCAAGACACACACAGGTAGTCACATTTTCAACCACCTTTATTTTTGATGCATAAAAAAAAAAAACTTGTGAGTGCATTTGTCTTTTGAGTGTTTTCTTTTAACATGTATATAATCAGTGCTTAAACCAGCAGTATCTCTGAGTGACCTTTACTTTAACCAAAAAACATTCATATTAATTCCATCTGTACTGTGTTCTCTGGCAACCCCCAATCACATTCTTAAAAATCATAATGGAATAAAAAACTTTTTTAGTTAAGCTGACCATAGTCTTGCATACTTTTATTCTTAGCATCATAACAATATTTTGAAGTACATTTTGTTCCTAGTTACCTGTGCAGTTAACTTCAGACCTATGGTATAGACATTCTTTGCTGGTTTTTTCACATTGCGTAGAATGTAATACTCGATTCCTCAGTATTCACAGTGATTCTTACATTATTCACTTGAAAACATTTGATAATGGCTCTTTATAGCAAAAGATCTACCTTTTCTATCATGCCTACTCAACCTTTGTGTCTATACCTCTTCCACTATGTGCCCTCAGCCATATGGGAGAACTTGACCTGGTCCTGAACTCACCACACCTCCATACATTTTCTCTGCTTGCAATACTCTTTATTTTCTGCATGGCCAAGTTATTCATCCTTAAAAGTTCCTTCAAAGAGTCTTACCTACCCCTCAACCCCCTACCCAAAATTGTACAGAAACTTTCTTTTAAGGCTTCTATAGCACAGGAGCTAGTATATAATGGGAGAAAAACAAATGATTTATAAAATTGTCAACTGCATTAGAAATGAATTACAGACTGATCTACCTGTCAGGAGGCCTCTTCTCTCTTACACAATCTAAAGCTCCTTGTTTAAATTTCAAATGCCCACTCCCCTTGTGGCTATAATTGACTTGGACTAGCAATAGCCAGATGAACATATGTGAACGGTAGATGCCAAATAATGCAATTTTATTGAAATATGAATGTGGCTTTTTTGTTGGTGGAAGAATGTGCTGCTCTTCTGCCAGGCAAAATAACTATAAAGTGGAAAAATCAGGTTTTTAATGAATCCATTGAGAGTAACTTGAGTTATTTTTTAATGTAAGGGCAAATAAACTTTTGAGCAGAGTTGCATAACCATGTAGTATTCTTTTATAGCTAGGCCAAATTCGTATCCTGGTTTTAGCTAAATTAGAGTGCTCCCAAAAGAGAAAATGATTAGATAATACAAGTAGGCTTTTGTTGGTCTCTTCTTCTAAAATATAGCTCATGGTCTGAGGGGACTAGAATTCAATTCTCAATTCAAGACAAGTAAACATGTCTCCATATATTCATGAGACTCACTGAACAACTTGACTTCGTTTTTCTGTTTTCTTTAGCACACATCCACAATAAGAGTGTCCCTCTTTCATAGTCCATTGTGAAGTAGTGTAGAATAAAGGCAGACACCTCTTCTTTCTCCTGTTTTGGCCACATCTTCTAGCTCCATTTTAAGACTTCAGTTTTGACAACTTTTCCCCTTAATCTACCAGTCGAATCATTTGAAATATAACTCATCCATAGGAATTAGATGGGTAGCAAAGAAACAGCCTCTATATTGGGAAAAAAGTAATTATAATGTGCATTAAGTAAAGGCCAAGACATTGCAGACAACAGAGGTATTTGGGGCTTGTCACTGTTAATAGCCATCGTTCTCCTTGAGGGCCGTTACACTTCATAGTATTTTTCTTCACAACAGGCTGAAGAATTTTACAGACACATGACTTTGAATCCAATATAGGTCCTATACCAATTAAGCGGTCCTGGCCACTAGTTTAACACGTCTGTCTTAGGAAGGGAATAATGGTGTTCTATCTACCTTACAGGTTAATGTGAACATTTTCATATTATGATTATTAAGCAGTACAGGTTGTTTGGGTAATTATATATGAATCAGGTGAAAGTATTTTGTAAATCCTATACCTCAGGCTTGGACTCAGGAAACCTTAGCTTGCATCCCAGCTCTACCTCTGGTCAGCTGTGTGAGCCAAGCACAACACTTAATCTTTTGAATTTCATTTATTCATCTGGACAGAGAGGAACAAAGTTTTGTCACTCAAAGTTATAGTGGTTTAAATGAAGACAAAAACCCATCATCTGGAACATATAGATGATAAATATAAGTTGAATCTAAACTGTAGAATACAAGTTTTCCACCTGTTAATAGTAATACCATTAGCAATAATCATAAGGCACACAGACTTTGCATTCTTAATGTTGGGACTCAGAACATAATAACCCAAAAGATGGTACCTTAGTGTACTGAGTATTTTAAGTTGAAGGAACCTGAAAAAATCACAGAAGCAGGAAGTTACTCTCTGACCTCCCTCCCTTCTCCCCTGAATACCCTAATGTGATAGGTGTTCTGCCCTGAATCCAAAGAGAAGTGTCACACTTCTTAGGCTAAGATCTGGACAGACAGACCTTGCTATGTTCCTTCCAGTTTATTACCATTAGATCATACACTTTTGTTCTCCAATCATACTTCTTTTGTACAACTATTCATTAAATACACAGTTTTTGGCTTTTTATTTCTGATGGCTTCTATGTCATGTAGAACTATGGTTAAATAAATTTGTTATGTTTTTCTTTTGTTAATTTGTTTTTCATTACAAGGGTCTCAGCTATGAATCTTGTGATGAACTGAAGAGAAGAAAAGATGTTACTTTATCTCCCCTTCATTGCTGAGTGCAGAAAGCTGGTCTAAGCGCTGGATGTTACTTCTCCCATCTATGGCCCATATTTATATTTCAGAAGCAAAGTAAAAGAAATCCACATTTTTAATATTGTCAAAGAAACATACCCAAACAGCTGAATTATCTCTCCAGTATGTACATGTTTGAGTAGAGTAGGTTTTCTAAATATCTAAGTTGCCTAAAATTTTAAATGTCTTTATGAAGTTCTTTTTGTTAGAAGATAACCAGTCATGGGTATTTGGAGGAAGAACTTCTGGGACTCTTTTGTTATTTCCTAAAAGTGTGGTGTTATAAGAATATGTGCTTCCTACTCACAGTCCGTGAGAGGTAAGGGTATCTCACTCTTTGGGGATCACCCAAAGAATACCTTGGACTAAGGGACTTGGATGTTCAGGAAGGTTGTTCAGAGAATGTTATTGACCATTTCTGAGTGAGAAAGTATAGAGAGTAATGGGGATGAAGGAAGGAATGGATACCATGGGTTATGTCTGCGTGATTAGATGAATTATAGGAATCAGAGCCCATCTTATTCTCTGTGATTTGTCTCAAGCCCCAAAGAGCCCCAAGTCAAGGGCCCTGCACCACCACTTATTGTACATAATTAGCACATTGTGGTAAATTAAACAAGTCACTATTTTCTGTCACTTCTGATTTCACTTAAATCAGAGACTTTATCACGAACAATTTGCCACTCTTTAGTGTTGTTCCCAAGGGCAATTTGCCCCAGTGATTCTTTGCACAAAAAGTCAGCACCTTCTGGCAATACAGGAAGACAGTGGGTGTCAGTTGGGTTAAAAATAGAGAAGAAAAGAAAAACCAACACCTATGACCTGTAGAATGTGGGGCAAATACGTTGGCAATGTATAATAGAATCCAAGGTTGAAAGGGATATTTAAAAAAAAAAAAAAAAAACACCTCAGTTTTAGTTCTCATTCAGTGAAGCAATCATTTTTATAACCGTATGTCTGATATCCACCCCACCTCTTCTTGAATGCCTTCTGTATCAGTCTGTTCCTTTGTTGCTAGAAATGTCTTTCTTAAGACAAGTGCTGTCTCCATAGAACCTCTGGTCTTGACATTCCTCTAGTTAACAGTTCTTCTAATATTGAAGGTAGCTTTTGTGTTTCATTACTCTTTTTTTCTCCAAGTAAAAAATCATCAGTGCTTTAATAGCTCCTGATATTGTTAACCAGCCTCCTCTGAAGTGAGTCCTTTTTGTAACTGTCAGACTTATGGCTGTGGTTTAAAATCCATTATTATCTAAAACTTAATTTTTTTAATTGTGTAAGTAATATATGAATATTATGCTGAATCTTTCATAATCCCAACCCTGAAATAACCACTGTTTACATTTTCATGTGCTTTTTTTATGTATTTTACATCATTTAAAAATAGGTTATATAAATAATTTTGAGTCCTGCTTTGTTTCTAACGTTATGCTGCCAACAAGTTTCAATGTCTTTAACACTCTTTTAGAAGATGTCATCAGCCATTCATCCTAAATCCAGTATTCTACTCTGATAATACCTTCTTCTTGACCTCTTCACCCAAAGATTCTTTTTAAAGTAGTTAGTCAACATCAGGAAGATGTCTACAAAGACTTGAAGAGCCTGCCTGGTAATCATTGATAACCAAACACTTCAGGTACAACAGAAAGCCAAGGCTTTTTATTTAAAAAGTTAGCTTAAACTGAGAACACCTTCTTTGTTGGCCGAGTCTTCCTTCTTGAAAAGACATTTCGTAAGCAGATAAAGAAATTTACACCCTCAGTTCATAAGGTATTTAATGTTTATATTCTCATGATGACAAACTGAGAGCCATTAGCACAAAGAGACTCTCTCCTGATGACAGAGGTGGATCTCCAGTGAAAGGAACCAAGTGAAGGTAAAGCAGCACAAGGCTTTGTAACCATAGTTACTTTAAGTCTGAGATTATAAAGGTATTGTTTCCATTATGAAAGATGCATTAACATTCCTTTATGTCTACTCTTAGAAACCTTGTTATCATGACTAGCCTGTTTACTTACTTATCTCTTAAGAGGTGGTTAGGCTTAATTAATTCTTAAACATTAACCTTGAAGATACGTTCTGGAGGGTGGGAGAAGGATTTTACTCTTTGAAAATGGGATGGAGTAAACTCAATGAAATGCTCAAATTCTGAGAGTAGCAGAAACTTTACCTTGTGGACTTATTTAAGAATTTGCTTCTACTTAATCCAGAAAATTCTCGAAATGACCTCTTAAGTCAATATGCATGCACCTGAATGAAGGGTGAAAAGGGAGTACTTTGGAAAGTAATCCTAGAAAAGAAAATTGTTATATACTTAACAGCTAATAATTCTTTTAGTTGTAGCAGCTGTTTTCTTGTAAATGGTGAAAATATTCATGGTAAACTACTGGAATCATTCATATATTCATGACAATGAAGTAGGATGTTCTTTTATGACTAGGCTGTTAGCACATTTAGGGAAACTGCTGCCTCAGATTTTTTCTTTTCCCCTTTGTAGTAAATATTCTGACAAACACACAATTTTATCATTTGTATTGGCTACAGTAAACTACTACATCATTGTAAAAAGCATTCTCTCATTGCTATTTCCATTTTTGAAGAGGGAATACCTGTATAAGTTGTTCCTAATTGTTTATAATAAATTTTCAGGGTAAGAAATTTTCAACTGATTTTTCTTTAAAACATTCTAAACACCAATATTAGCCTTACTAAAGACTTTTTCTGAAGTTTCTTATTGCATTGTAGAGCAAGAGGAACTTAACTCTCACTCAAAGCTGGTCTATATAATTTATCTTCCCCAGTTAGATTCCACATGCTTAGCCAAGTCCTATGCATCCAGGAAATTTTAGCTTGAATATAATTTTCTCAGAGAAGACTTCTGTTTCTCTGCACTGAAATAGCTATGCTACCAACACACTCCCTGATTATATTTTAAGTCCTCCTAGCACCGTATTTTTTTTATATGACTTAGCACATTTTTAATTCTTACTCAATTCTTGTCTTTTCCACCAAGTGTAAAACTATGTCAAAGTAAACTATCTATGCTTTCTAGTGTTGATTCCTCAGGATCAGGCAGAGTCTTTTGCTCACGGCTGGCCCTCCATAAATGCTTGCTGAATGAATAAAATTGATGCATTAAATGTACTGTGTTATATCTTGAAGTATGAACTTTTCCATAATACCACTTTATCAGTTTTTGTCTGAGAAAAAAAGATGAGAAGTGGAACTCCATGTTTTGGAAGGAAAAATCTAGAACATCTGACTTGACGCATGCCCATAGTTACATCGTCTACCGTCTTAGAATAAGCTCGAGACTTTGTCCCTCTCACCCTAACCTCTATTCTACCTCAGGAAGAGTATAAACATAACCCAAGAGCAGTATTGGGTCATTAGCAAGTATTCTTTCATGTGACAAAAGAAGAAAATAAAACATCTTGTGTTCTCATAGTAAATATTGTGAATGGAAAGAACTATTTGGCTCCTTAAGAAGATTATGGAGAGTTTTTCCATTTGAATATTTCCTTGAGGAAATTCATTATTACAACTGAAAATGAGTGAATTAAGATCCAGGGTAAATGTATTCTGGAAATAAGATTTCATGGAAGATACTCCCCCTGTATTCTAAGCACTGTCAAAAATGATTTGATGCTGAATGTAACATTAAGGGCAAAATAAGAAGATCAGAAGGGAGTGTATTATAGTTATATTTGTCTAGTCTGATCCTTTGAAATCTGTGTAAAAGGCCTGACAAAGCAATTACTTTCACATTTGGAAATATTTTATTATAAAGGCATACTATCAAATAAATATATGTAAGACAAATAATAAATTGCCTTTCTTGAAGTGAATAAAGTTAGATTAAATTCACAATGCCTATAAAACCAGCATATTTTGAAAAACAAACAAATGAACAAAAAACCAACTTGTATTCTGGAGATCCATGTTCTAGTACAAATTTTTGCCTTAAATTATTATGGGCATTATGATAAATTATCATAATCTGTTTGAAATTCAGTTTCATCACAGGTAAAAATAGCACTTAGATTAAATGACCTTAAATTTTCCTACCAACTTTACTGTTGTTTTAGTCTATTTTCATACTGCTAATAAAGACACACCTGGGGCTAGGAAGAAAAACAGGTTTAATTGGACTTACAGTTCCACATGGCTGAGGAGGCCTCAGAATCATGGCAGGAAGTGAAAGGCACTTCTTACATGGGGGCAGCAAGAGAAAATGAGGAAGATGCAAAAGTGAAACCCATGATAAAACCATCAGATCTCTTGAGACTTATTCACTACCACCAGACCAGTATGGGTGACCCACCCCCCATGATTCAAATTATCTCCCACCAGGTCCCTTTTACAACAAGTGGGAATTATGGAAGTACAATTCAAGATAAGCTTTGGGTAGGAACACAAAGCCAAACCATATCAACTGTTTTGTGACCTAAAATACTCCAGGTGTTCAAAGAGCTCCAGATGGCTAGCAGCCTCTTGCATGGGAAAGGAAGAGAAGGTATCCTGAAAAGAATAAGCTGATAAGACGGATGTGAAAAGAAGGCAACATATTTATGGATTAGCATATGAATAAATGCATGAAAGAATGTGTATCAGCTACCCAGGGTTGCCATAACAAAGTACCACAAACTGGGTGGTTCAAAAAGACGTATATGAGGCCAACAAATGCTCATCATCCCTGGTCATTAGAGAAATGCACTTTTTATCAGAAACCATGCAAACAAGAGTAGAGTGAAGTGAAATATATGGTTTTGAAAAAATAAAACCACCAACTTTGAATTCTGTGTCCACCAAAATCATTCATCAAAAGTGAGGGAGATATAAAGACAAATAAAAAGGGAAATTATATAGGTCCAGAAACTTGGAACTACATCAACAAAGGAAGAACACTGGAGAAGAAATAAAAGTAAGATAAAATCTTTTATCTTTCTTATCCTTAATTTATCTAAAAAGATAATTGTTTAAAGCAATTATAATAATTTATTGGATGATTATAGCATGCAAATAAGTAAAATGAATGATAGCAAGGTCATTGGAGATGGGAAGAGGAATTGGGAATAATCTCTTACAAGGTACTTCCCTTATAGGTGAAATGGTAGAGTACTTTTTATGGTAAACTTAGAATCGTTAAAAATATATATTGCAAACCCTAGGCCAACCACTAATTTTTTTTGCTTCCAAGAAAAGAGAGGAGATAAAATGGAGCCATACAAAAATTCTCAGTGAAATCAGAGAAAGCATAAAATGAGGGAAAACAAATAACAATAATAATAATAGAAAACAGTTACAACATGGTAGATACTAATCTAACTTTATCAGTACTCACTTTAAATGTAAATGATCTGAAATGCTGCATGTTCTTACTTATAAATGGGAGTTAAACCTTGGGTACTCATGGACATAAAGATGGCAACAGTAGACACAAAGGACTACTAAATGGGAAAGGGTAGATGAGGATTGAAAGACTCTTGGTTACTATGCTTAGTACCTGGGTGATGGGATCATTTGTATCCCAAACCTCAGCATCACACAATATACCCAGATAACAAACCTGGACATGTAACCTCTGAATTTAAAAAAAGTTATAAAAGAAAAAATGTAGTAAAAATTAAATAAATAAATATGAATTGTCTAAATACACCACTTAAAAGATAAAGATTGTCTAAGTGGATTTTTTTTTAAAAAGACTACTATATGTTGTCTACAGGAAAGCCACTTTAAATATAATGACACAGATTGATTAAAACTAAAGAGATGGAGAAAGATATGTCATTACACTAATCAAAAGAATGCTGAAGTCACTATACTAATTTCAAACTAAGCAGACTTCAGAACAAGAAAACATGTCAGAGATTAAAAAGACCTTAAAAAATAGTAATGGAGTTGATTCTCCAAGAAGTAAGAATCTTTAATGTACCTACAATTAACAACAGAGTATAAAAATATATGTGGGAAAAATTGATAGAACTGCAAAGAGAAATAGACAATCTATTCTTGTAATAGAAGACTTCACCACACCACTTTCAGTCATTGATAAATCAAACAGGCCAGGAAGTAAGGATATAGTTGACTTGAACAGTGGCATCAATCAACTGGATCTAATTGACATCGATAGAATACTTCATCCAACAGCAGCAGAATAAATATTCTTTTCAAGCTTACATGGAAATTCAATGTAGACCCTATTCTGTGTCACAAAAAAAATCTTAATACATTTAAAATAATAGAAATCATGTAAGGATGCTCTGAGACCATAATGGAATTAAGCTGGAAATCAATAAAAGAAAGACAGATGGAAAATACCAATGTATTTGGAAATTAAACAACACATTTCTAAATAACACATAGATTAAAGAAGTCTTAATAGCAATAAAAATATATAGAACTGAATAAAAATGAAAATAAAATATTAAGAGTGAGGGGATAGAGCAAAAGTAGTGCTTAGAGTGACTTTTTTTTTTTTTTTTTTTTTTGGAAACTGCCACATTCTGTCACCAAGAGTGGAGTGCAGTGGCATGATCACAGCTCACCATAGCCTCGACCTTCAGGGCTCAGGTGATCGTCCCACCACAGCTTCCTAAGTAGCTGGGATTACAGATGCCCACCACCATGCCTGACTATTTTTGTTTTCATAGAGACAGGATTTTTCCATGTTGCCCAAGCTGATCTGGAACTCAAGGTCATCAAAACCAAGAATAGTCAAGAACTGTCAGAGCCAAGAGGAGCTTAAAAAGACAAGATAACTAAATGTAACATGATATCTTGGTCCATTTGTGTTGCTGTTACAAAATATTTATTTCACACAGTTCTGGAGGCTGGTAAGTCCAAGATTAAAGCCACCAGCAGGTTGCATGTTGGGTGAAGACTGATCTCTGCTTCCAAGATGGCGTCTTGCTGCTGCACTGTCTGGAGAAGAGGAACGCCATATTCTTAGAAGAGCAAAGAGCCTAAACTAGTTGCCTGCAGTGCTTAACAAGGCACTAATCTATTCATAAGAGTAAATAATTATCGATATTTGTTTATTAGTCATAACAAATACACTACAGTAATGTTAGATGGTAATATGGGGGAATCTGTGTGTGTATGGGGTTGGAAGGACATGGAACTCTCTGTAGTATCTTTGCAATCTTTTACCTAAATCTAGAAGTGTTCTAAAAAAGAAAGTTTATTTTTAAAATAATGACAATTCAGTGCTTGCCAATCTTACACGATGAAAAATATTTTCCTTTGAAAATGGTCACAAGTCAAATATGATTTACTCAAGTTGTTTTATAAAAGAATAGGGACTGTATTAGTTTCCTGGGGCTGCCGTAACAAAGTAACACAAACTGAGTGGCTTAAACACCAGAAATTTGCTGTCTCACAGTTCTGGAAGATAAAAGCATAAGATCAAAGTGTTGGCAGGGTTGGTTCTGAGGGCTGCGAGAAAGAAATCTTCTATACCTCTTGCCTCGCTTCTTGGGGTTTGCTGGCAATCTTCGGCATTCCTTGGCTTGTAGATGCATCACCCTGATCACTGTGTTCATCGTCACATGGCATTCTCCATGCACATGTCAGGCTGTGTTCAAATTTCCTTTTTATAAAGATTCCAGTCACATTGGATTAGTCTCTATTCTAATGGCCTTATCTTAACTTGACCATCTGCAAAGACCCAATTCCCAAGTAAAGATCACAGTCACAGGTACTCGGGATAATACTTTCAACATCTTTGTTGGGGAGATATCATTTAATCCATAACAGACAAAGACTTTGAATTTGGATCCAAAATGTCTGTGTGTTCATCTAGAAAGTCACCTCACTCATTGAGTGCCTCATATCAGAGTGATAGTGCTTGGATAGTGCTCACATTTTATTCTAACAATGTAACTTATATTTACTGCAAGTGACCTGGAATTAACTAACTGGCCCTTTTATAAGGCCAATCAGATTTCAGGCTTTACTACATTTGCACTGACACCATCATAACTGAACCTATAGATATAACTTTCAACTACTTCTTAAATTCCCAAGAATTTTTAAGCTCAAGTGAGCTTACATTGGACTTGCATATGCAGATATTTCTCTCTCCATCCTCCCCACGTTCAACTATATTTAAAAAGCAGAGTGTCCAAATATGTTCCTAAAGCACAGACATGAATGATCATGAAGAATTTTTTCAAAACATTGTTCAAAGAAATCCGGTGATCCCAGCCAAGCCCTTTGGAAATACTATGTAGGCACATTCTATAGAGTACATTATGGACTCCTACACCAACGAGATTTATACACTCACTTATGTGGACATTTGCCGCATTCTCCTCCTGCCAATAAGTACTATAAATAAGTAAAATATGCATGTTAGACAGTATGCTAAATGTGACAGGTGATTGGGAGAAAAATAGGGCATAGAAATAAATATAAAAGGATGTCAGACTGTGAAATTTTAGATAGGGTATCCAGAAATGGTCTCACTGAGATGATAACTTTGGAGTAAAGAGCAAAAGGGAATGAGGAATTCAGATACGTAGCTATCTGCAGGGAGACAACTGATGATGTTCCAGCCAGAGGGAAAAACTCAAGTGAAAACACCAACATGCTGGAATTGCAACATGCCTGGAATGTCTGAGGCTAAGGTAGCTGGAAAAGAGAGAGTAAGAGGCGAAATGGTAAGAGATGAAATCAGAGAGTTATCAGATATTATGGGAGACTTCTCTCCAGGCAGAGGCGGAGAGACCAGCTAGAAGCTGGCAAGAGAAAATGGTGGTTTAGACCACAGTGTCAGCAGTGGGAGTGGGAAGAAGTTGTTAATCTGAGGTATAATTTCATGCACAACAAAAAGAATTTGCTGATACAATGGGTGCAGAGTGTGAGAGAGAGTTTAAAATGATACCAAGATTTGTGGAATAATTGAACTGCTATTTAACGGAGACAGAAATAACTGCAAAACAGCTAAAACTTTATTGGAGAGAGTCAGATATGAGGAGGCAGTTTGAAACATGTTAAATTTTAGATGACTCTTGGATTTTCAAGTGGATATTTAGACTCTTGGAGAGTTGAGTCCAGGATTCAGAGAGGTTCAGGCTGGAGAAATAAAATTTTGATTCATTAGTATACAGATGATATTTCAAACCACGAGACTAGATGAGATGACCTAGAAAATGTGTAGACAAAAAAGAGAAGTGGTTCAAGGATTGTGCCCTGGACATTTTATTCTTTCTCTGATGTTCCTTTTTTGTGTTTTCTGCGGACTTCTTATCCCCAACTTAACTAACCAATAATGGTTGGCGTTCTACTGTATGTCAAAACTTAAAATGCTACAGTAACTGAAAGAGCATGGTATTGGTTTATAAAGATACAAGTAACAAATTAATAGGATCAAGAACCCATCAACAGGCTGATATATATATATATATATAGAGAGAGAGAGAGAGACAGAGAGAGAGACAGAGAGAGAGAGAGAGAGACATGATTTACAACATTAGTGGTACTATAATATTGGGGATATGGTGGTATGGTGGTGTTTTTAGCAATGTACTGGAAAAAGTTACTGTGCAAATAAAAATATGACAGAAGCTTGATCTCTGCTTTACATAAAACCCAAACATCAATTCCATATGTATTGAAAATTTGCATGTGCAAAGGAAAATAACAAAGCGTCTAAGAGATAATATAGTAGAATATAGTTATAATATCTCTATAGGCAAAAATTTCTTAAGTAGAAAACAAAATTATTAACTTTAAGAGAAAGATTGATAAATTTGGTTATATGTAAAAACTGGACATTTTTGTTCATCTAAGTATACCACTAAAAAAGTGAAAAGGGGCCAGGTGTGGTGGCTCATGCCTGTATTCCCAGCACTTTGAGAGGCCAAGGTGGGCAGATCACTTGAGGTCAGGAATTCAAGACCAGCCTGGTCAACAGGGCAAAACCCCATCTCTACTAAAAATACAAAAATTATCAGCCGAGCGCTATGGCTTGCGCCTGTAATCACAGCACTTGGATCATGAGGTCAAGAGATCGAGACCATCCTGGCCAACATGGTGAAACCCCGTCTCTTTTAAAAACACAATAATTAGCTAGGCATGGTGGCACACGCCTGCAGTCCCAGCTACTTGGGAGGCTGAGGCAGAAGAATCGCTTGAACCCAGGAGGTGGAGGTTGCAGTGAGCCAAGATCCGGCCACTGCACTCCAGCTTGATGACAGAGCCAGATACCCTCTCAGAAAAAAAAAAAAAAATTATTCATGCGTGGTGGTGCTTGCCTGTAGTCCCAGGTAGCTGCTTGGAGCTGAGGCAGGAGAATTGCTTGAATCTGAGAGGCAGAGGTTGCAGTGAGCCGAGATCACACCACTGTACTCCAGCCTGGGCAACAGAGTAAAACTGTCTCCAAAAAAAAAAAAAAGTGAAAAGGCAAAACATATTTTCAATACATATTACTGGTAAAGAACTTGTTTCCTGATTGTATAAAGAACTCCATATGTTAATAACAAGGAGGCAGACAACCCAATAGAAAAAAGGAAAAAAAACAACTAAAAAGGCACTAAATACACACACACACACACACACACACACACAAGTATGTGTGTATGTATATGTAGTATGACTCAATTTAAATACACACACCAATACAATTTAAATATATACACACATACATATATGTGTGTGTATGTATAGTATGACTCAATTTAAATTTAGTTCAAAAACAGGACAAAAGGAAATGTTTAACAATGCCAGCTTAGATGGTATAAACAAAAGCGGAAATAATTATCCTACCATTCATAGCAATGGTAACTTTAAGAAAGAGGCAATGATTGAGAGGGGGCACAAAGGACACTGACAGCATTTCATTTTGTAGTCTTGCTGGTCACACAGGTGTTTGCTTTCTGACAAACAATTACACTTTCAAAAAAGTAAAAAAGGATTGAATTCAAGAACTGAAAGACAAGATAAAGCAAATTACTGATTTTTGGATTTGCTTTTGTGCTTGAGGCAACTTTAGAAAGTGATAGAGCACTGTAACAGAAACAAAAGGGGGATGCAAAGGCATATAATCATTTTAGATCAGGGAAAAGGATTAGGGAGAACAAAAAGTTTTCATCTCACTTGACAATCTAATTGGCTGGCATTCTGATTGTGTTTGGGACCATTCATGAGTGAAGGGCAAAAGAATTCTGTGATCAGTTATTAATATCTATTAGTAGATATTTGTCATACTTGTCCTAGGTTGCAGAGTTCTTAGTAAACAGATTAGCTCCAAATCCCAAAGAAAACTGAGTTTGGGGAGGGATGGTTCAATTAAGCCTGCGCTTAAAAAGAAGCCCCACATGCTGGGATATAAATGTAGCCCGCATTTTACCTTCTGAATTAAAACAGGGCTTGTGTATTGTGAGTGTTGGGGGTGTGCTGGTTGTGAAATAGAGTGGAATGTGAGGTAGAGAATGATTTCTCAGAAATAGGAAATCATTAAGTATTTACGCAGCAAAGAAGACAGGTAATGTAAAATTGACGTGAAGCACAAAGATTTTTTCTTAGCACAGTCTTTTTACATTTGTATTTAAAAGTGCTATTGATTTAAGATTCATTGGGAAAAAATGTGAAAATATTGAAAATGACACCAACTTGGAACGAGTTGGTTTCTAATTTCAGTCATGTCACTGGTTAACTATGTGTGAACTTGTGCAAATCACTTTTCTTCTCTGGACCCCTGCTTCTTTACCTGTCAAGTTAGCAATTAGAACAAGCTGGCCTCTGCATTTCCTTCTAGCTCTAATAGACTGTAATTCTATGATGGAGACAGTTTGATTAGGTGGAAAAACCATGTGCATCAGTGTCAGACCTTTGTGACTAAGCCTCTCTGAGCCTCATTTTCTCATCTGTAAAATAGGGGTGTGATCGTACATACATCATTTGATTGTGAAAGTCAAAAAGAGATGAAATTGTCAATCGCTCAGCCTAGCACCTAGAACTTAATAAGCTTCCCAAAATGATAAATTGTAATTAGGGCCAAAATATAATTTGCATGAAACTAACCTATTTCAGATTCCAGGAATTTTCCTTTTTTTCTGATCTCAAAACAATTAGTGTCTATGTCAACAATTTTGTAATCCATTATCTCTTCCATTTTGGGCATCTCTTTTATTTTTTTAATATTGTCTAAATACAACATTACTAGCAAAGACAAGAGTGGCCATTTACCTATCACCAACTATGTGCCAGGCCCTGGGCTGGGTAATTGCACACAATCCTCATAGCAGCAATGTGGGGTAGATATTTCTTTGCTTCAAAGTTAGGGCCAGTCATATTTTATTAAATACCCCCATAGCACAAAGCACAGCACCTTGAACAAAGTAGACTCTCATTACACATATTTTTGATTGACTGAAATGTGGCAGTGGGTCCCCTCCCTCTCTCTCTAATGTTTGTAGTTACTTGATTTATAAGAAATCTCTGTCCCTGGCTGTGGTCAGCTATTGAATTTATGTGTGACAAGAAAACCATAGAGTTTGGCAACTCTGCAGTGATAGGTGATATGTGATTCATTTGGGGGAAGAATAAACATTTTGTATTCAGACTTTGAATACCTGGGTCCTATGGTTAGTTAATCTTGTCTATGGAATGCATGACTGAGCAGACAGGTTCAAAGATAGGGGACTTTAATCTAAACTACTCCATTGTGTGTTTCCAGATATCATCTTGTTGCCTGTTAGTAATATTTTCTATAGTCACTACTCGAATGTGTGAGACAAATACAGTCTAGGGTTTGTTTATCTTAAAAGAAATTTTATAATGTAGAAAGTAGGGTCTAAGCTGGAAGGCCCAGGACACAGTGACCTATCAAAAGTTTAAAATATTCCCCCAACTGAGGCGGAGGTTGCAATGAGTTGAGATTGCGCCACTGCACTCCAGCCTGGGTGACAGAGAGGGATTCCATCTCAAAAAAAAAAAGAATATTCCCGCAATAAGTCACATCTGTCTGATGTGATACAACAAGAAAACTGCATGGGTTGGCATACAATGAGAGACTTCTGGGGACACATCCTTAAAAGAGGCTCCAAGGCAGGAATTTAAAATGGTTCTGGAAGCTTTTGAGCAACTGAGCTAGGAGGGCCAGAGCTGGCAGACATCACAACAGGCCATCGTTCCAGCTGCTGCTCCCAACTAGCACCCCCAGGGGCCAGCCCAGGCGGTTCCTCCTCAAGTAATTACTGTTGGCCTCCTTCAGTTACCCCCAGGTTCCCAGTGGATGTTTTTCTTCACTTCCCTATGAAATCACTTGAGTCTAGGCACTGGTGGGGGTCAGGGAGTAGTATGGTAGGCACTGAACAATTCCAGCTTCACCAGTGGGAGAAATGGCCCTGTAAATCCTTTCAAAGGGCGCCCACCAAGTCCTTCAGAAGGAAGGGGCAGCCAGTGACATGAATACGATTATTGTAATAGAGCAAAATGTGTGACTCGCCAGAATTCTGTTAAAGGGAATGCCACAGTTAACCCGTATCCCTGGGGAGCACTAAACCTGAAGCAGACTTATTAATTAGGTCTTCTGAGGGACACAGAAAAAGGGAGGGAGGTTTTTTGAATCACAGAGACAGACAGAGCTCCATTCTAACCAATTCCTTTCCATGGGGGCAACTCCTGTATCTTTTTTTTTTTTTTCCAAACCAAACAGTTCGAGTTACATGTTCACAAGGTCCCTGTTGTGCCAAAGAGCATTTTCAATTCAAGTAGAACAGAAAAAACGTTTGTAAAATGAATCAGTAGGTGGAGCTCTTTCTTTTTATTTATTTTTCAATCCAAGGTCCCATTATTATTGAGGGACACAGCTTCAGAATGAAAAAAAAAATAGGCATTTTAAAAATGAAAACACATATACAACGTGCTTTCCTAATTGAAAGGGTATATTGCGAAATCATTACTGTCACAGAACATTTGCATTGCATTCGAATGCTGAAGCAAAGAAAATATATAAACCTAAATTGACTTTAGCAATTTGAAAGTGATAGTAGACATCTGTGTTCAATAAGTTTTTGCTGGTAACTGGTGTTTAATATTTCATGTCAAATCAAGAAGAGTGATAGAAGGTTTCTGAACACAGAGATGGCTGGCATTTTTGCAGCACAGCCTGCCGTTTGTCATACTCACCATAAGGAAACCTGCTGTAGTGAGGGTTGAAACTGCACCAGAGTGACTCCATTTTTGGAACTTATATAAACTTCTAGAATATACTGTCTCTATTTTCTTTTAGAAAGATGTCTATAAGAAAAACAGGTTAAAGGACTTCCAAAGCTCATTATTTACTTAAGGGGAAAAAAAGTGTGTGTGTGTTTTGGGGGTAGGGAGCTTTTGGAAGAAATTACAGCAGAATAAATCATCTAGAACAAATCTTACCTTTGTGTTTTCGTCAACCCTGATTCCTTTCTAGTCAGTGTGCAGTGATGTTAAGGAACTTGGTTGCCAATAGAAACATGCCTTCCTAAGTCTCACAGTGAGGGCTAGACTGGATTTTAATGTTTATGTAGTTGGGCAGGGTAATGGTGGAGAATGGAGAGCAGGGAGGAAGAACTTTTAAAATAACTTTAGAATTTCTTTTTCCACATCATCGTAAATAGGCAATCTTGACGCTAAATGCGACATTTTGTCTTTGTAACAAATGTAATAAAATTAAGAACTTCGGGGAGGGGACAGCATGATTCTCTGAGCTGGCCACAGGATTAGCACGTAGTCCTGAAAGGGGTCCTGTTGACCTGATTGTCATGTTAAGTCATGCTGACCTTAACATCTTCCATTTAGTTCTCAAATGCAGAGGCCGAACCCTTGAATCTGCTTTTAGTATTGTATAGTAACGATAAAATAAGAAGGCCCAAAGTCTTTGAGGTACTATAGATATCAATAAACAGTTTATGTTGATGTCGACGTATAGAACTGTCCATCTGAGCAAACGCATGCCCCCTTCCCTTCTCCGATGGTGGGCCAAGAACATGGCCCGAGAATGACCAGAAGAGGATGAACAGGTACCTGTTCTTTTTTATTGTAAAGTGATTTTTTTTTCTAGTGAGAGACAAAAGCAAGTTTCTGAAAATATTCAAAAACGGGAATGATTTGCATGTGTATTTAAGTCATCTAACTTAGGTTCAAAAATAGAAAGAAAGAGCAAGTTGTGTGTTTTATTTTTTAGAGATGGGTTCTCACTGTCTCCCAGCTGGACATGAGCTCCTCGCGAGGCTCAAGTGATTCTCCTGCCTCAGCCTCCTGAGTAGCTGGCACAAAACACTGCACCAGGCTGATTTTAGCAACTGATATAATCTGGATATGTGTACCGCCCAAATATGATGTTGAATTGTAATCCCCATTGTTGGAGATGGGTCCTGGCAGGAAGTTGTTGGATCATAACGGTGATTTTCTCATTGATGGTTTAGCATTATCTCGTTGATGCTGTTCTCATGATGGTGAGTGAGTTCTCATCAGATCTGGTTGTTTAAAGGTATGTGACACCTCCCTACCCTCTTTCTCTCTCTTGCTCCTTCTCTCACCATGTGATGTGCTCCGCCTGCTTCATCTTCCACCATGATTGTAAGCTTCCTGAGGCTTCACTAGTAGCTCAGCAGATGCCAGTATCATGCTTCCTGTAAAGCCTGCAGAGACATAAGCCAATTAGGCCTACTTTTATAAATTACGCAGTTTCAGGCATTTCTTTATAACAAAAAAAAAGAATGGACTAGTACAGCAACATAGGAGGAAACCGATCAATAAAAAAAGTAAGAATGTGCTTAGTGATGTGATACAGTGTAATAGCATACCAAGCTAATTTTGCACCCCAAAATATATATCTACGGGCGAACATTAGATAACTGGACACTGAGAAGGTTTAAAGAAACTTTTCATTTGTTTCAAAATGGCATTAGCCAATAATATGATGTCTTGCATTATGATTTATGCTTTGCAGAATTATAATAATTTTGTCACTTGATCATCATAATATCCTTATGAATATCAAGGAAGTACACACATCTTCCTTGTTGAGATACAGGGAAAGAAGTAGTTTAGAAATGAATTGTGCTGAAGATTACATGGAATCTTTGTGGGTGTATTTGTCCAAAAAACCAAGCAGCATGGCCATGGCTAGAGCCAGGGGCCTCATGGCCACAGCTGAATGACCTGTCTCTTTTCTCTCAGAGCAGGAAGCTACTGTTGTCTACCAGACTTGGGCATTCAATGTGCAGCATTGCAGGGGACCAAGCTGATCCCCCTGGCAGATGTTAAATCAATAGAAAAATGCAGATAACATACATGGGAAAGTGTAGCCTTCTCTTTCTACAGCTGCCAGGGTGATCCGCCTTGGGGCTTAAGTCTGTTTCCCATATATTCCTTAAGTAAAATCCCAGCTATTGTGACTAGTTAAAAGGGTGAAAGGAAAAAGATGTCATCACTCAAATGTTTCCCATGTAGGGTATGTTTATTAGTCATCAGTCTTATATATCACCATTCATTGGAAAGGTCCACATTTACAGTTACTATTAGAACCTTCATTATCTCCAGTCTGCAACTAAGCCTGCACCATTTAATGCCTCCATAAGCATCCATTTGTGAGCCATTGTAGCTTCTTGCCAAGTCGTTTTGGCACTGCAATTAGGGGTATAAACAGAATATTATAGTACAGCTAGAGAAAATGATTTTTCCAGTGACATATCAAAATGCCCCGTCTGTCTCTTTATCATCAAAGACAATCCGATGCCTTACTGTACTATCATTCAGAAAACTCTCATTTTATTGGGATCCCACTTTAGCTACCTAACTGCAAATTAGCATTATCTGCTGCATGTAAAAAAAGATCTGCTTCTCAGCTGTTAGTTACTGTTACCTATTTTATTAATAATCGTTTGTGTTCTTTTCAACTTTAGACATTAACTGTCTTTTAAATCAAAGTGAAATGTGTACTTGGCAACTTCTGACTCAAGCATTTGGTTCCCCATAAATCCTGGAAGTGACACAATGTGCACTTTGCCTCTGGCGTTCCTCTTCAGAAACCAGAGTTATGCAAAGAGGGATATTTAAGAACTAGGGAGCCCTGCCTCACAAAGCTTTCCCAAGTTCTGGGAAGCAGTGTCATGTTGAAAATGACAGGAACAAAGCTCTTAATCACGTGGAATTAAATGTGTGTGTGTGTGTGCACATGCGAATGTGCGTGTGTATGTGTGTGGTGAAGTAAAAAAAAAAAAAGAACGGAGTTTCACTTCCTAACAATGTTAAAAAACAATTTCCTGGAGTCCAGTGTTCTTCATGTTTGTGTATACTTTCAGGATAATGCACGATTTTTTATTCTGATTTTAATAGAATCATATTTCTCACCTTCCTTGTCTTACTCACACTTTGTAATTTATGCAATTATGCATGTATCTTCTCTAAAATGCTCTCTGACCCAATTTGAAAACAAAATTATTTTAAATTTTACTTTCTCTGATTCCCACTCATTACTCCCACCACAGATACAGAGAAAGTGGGCACAATATTAATTAGCCATTGCAAGTGTCAGAGTTCCTTCCCATTAGATTCTCTTAACGATTCAGTTGGATAGATGGAAAGATGTTATACCCTAATTTGCAGAGAAGGAAACTTGGGCATAAAATTAAGATTTGCCCATTGCTGTAATTGTCCATGAGCATTAGAAGTCAGGAATCCTAATTCCTAATGAAATCTGTAATGATAATCAAAGCTACTATACACCAAACAGTGTACCAGGAACTGCCATCAGTGCTTGCATTCCTTATCTCCGAATTCTCAAAAAAACAACCTTTAGCATATATTACAACTCTCATTTGAAATTTGAAAAAAGTTGGTTTCAAAAGATCATAAAGCTGGAAATCAAGGAAGCCAGGAAACACACCTGTCAACCCAATTCCCAAACTTTTGGCATAACCACTTTTCTTTCTAGTCTCCTATACTTTCAGTCTGCAAGCTAATGTATTGATTGTACTAGTCATTAGTAACAGCATTGCTGACTTTTTCTTGAGGAGTCAGTATTTTTTTATTTCCTGGGATTCTTACAAATACTACTTTGGAGAAATAAGAGCTGATTGATACTCAAAGAGCAAGGTCTGGGCTATCACATAGAGCAGAAAAACAAGTTCATATAAAAACCAGGTTGTAAATTGAGATCAATCAGTATATGAGATCTGGTTTAGTGGGATTGTTTGTTGTGTATTCTGTTCCCCACTAACGAGAATACAGTGAAGTAAAGATTATTGAGGGAATAGACTGGTGGCTGTCTGATGTATGTTAAATGCTACTTGTCATGAAGACATTATTTATCATCTGCCCTTCACATGGTGAAAGACTAAGGGACTGAGGGTGAGAGGGAAGACAGATCCCAAGCTGGGTAAAGACTTTTTAACTTTCCATCACCAAGAATCCTGTCAATACACCCGTCTCTTTGACATTATTTTAAACAAACCTGTTTGCTTTTAATTAATCCATCAGTGGAGTTTGCATTTTTTTTTCTGCATCTGATTCCAGATCTACAAACTACTGTTCACAGGTGTGCTTCCCCAAGCATCCTTTTACATCGGAAGAAGTAGGATATCATCTTGTTTCTTCACAGCTGATATAAAAAGCACAGTTTCAAAGGCCAAACACCCTTCAAAAACTGCTTTGCCACTCCCTTCGTTATTTGTTTTGACATAAAACAATTTTTTAAATTGTGTTAATTTAGATACGAAGCATTAGGTCCAAAGCCAGTGCACCTCTTAAGGGTAAAGATGACTTTCTCATTACCAGGGCAATAGGTCTGAGAAAGTGGTAACAAAATTCTAATGCTTTTTAAATATACATTTTTGACAGAATTTCAAAAATAAAAATTATGAAACCATAGACTCTAATAGCATAACTGCTTAAATGTGTAATGAGTAACTGTCTTATGGTTTTAGAAACATATCATGATATATATTAGCATTGAATGTTTTATTAGGTATGCATATCTTTCTCAGTAAATTGAAAGCTGTTTTTAAAAAATCAACTTTATTGAAGTATAATTTATACATGATAAAATGTTCCTATGTAACCATCACTGCAAATATATACACTTGTCTCTCTATGTATGGGGAGGATTCATTCCAGGATGTCCTTCAGATACCGAAATCCTCAGATGTTCACGTCCTTTAGACAAAATGGTGTAGCATTTCTGTATAAACTACACACGCACATCTTCCCATATACTTTAAATAATCTCTAGATGACTTATTATGCCCAATGCAATATAAATGCTATGTTAATGGTTGTTATACTATATTTTTATTTGTATTCTTTTACTGTTGTATTGTTATTTAATTTTTCAATATGCGGTTGGTTGAATCTGTGGATGCAAAACCTACAGGAAGGTTGATTACATCCGTATACCCTTGTAACTACCACCATGGTGAAGATTTAGAACATTTCTATTACCCTAGAATATTTCCTGCTCTTTCCAGTAGTCTCCACTCTATTACCAACCACTAATGTGAATTTCATATAAAATGCATTACAATTTCATATAAATTAATATATAGTATGAAGTCTTTGTTTCTGGTATCATTTGCTCAGCATAATGTTTTTCAGAGCTACCCATATTGTTACATATCAGGAATTTATTCAGGATCATTGCATACTATTTATTTGTGTGGATTCCCATAATCACCTATTGGACACTTTGTTTCCAATTATAAAGTTGCTGTGAAAGAACTTTGTGTGGACAGGTATGTATTTTTCCTTTTTTGTCCAGTTTTAAAATTATTTTTATATTTTTCTTTGTTTTTAATTTTGGTGGCTACATAGTAAGTATATATTAATTTATGAGGTACATGAGATGTTTGGATACAGGCAAGCAATGTGAAATAAGCACATTATGGAGAATGGGGTATCTGTCCCCTCAACACTCATCCTTTGAGTTATAAACAATCCAATTACACTCTTAAAGTTATTTTAAAATGTACAATTCAGTTATTACTGACTATAGTCACCCTGATGCACTACCAAATAGTATATCTTATTCATTCTTTCTGTATTTTTTGTACCCATTAACCATCCCCAGCCCCTCACTACCCTTCCCAGTATTATATTTTTTAGGTAAATTACTAGAGGTGGAAATGCTGAGTCCTGTGGTAAGTGTATATTTAACTGTATATGAAACTATACAAATGTTTTACAAAGGGATGTACAATTTTACATTCCCATAGTTCTCTATATCCACATCTTTTCCACTACCTGTGGTATTGTTTTAATTTGAGCTGTTTCAGTAGTGTGTAATATCCCATGCAGTTTAAATCTGCATTTACATAAGAACTAACAAATTTGAACATTTCTTTATGACTTATCACCGTTTACATACCTTTGATAAAACTTTCAAGTCTTTTAACTCATTCTCATTGGATTTATATTATTTTACTATTATATTGTAACATACGTATTCTTCTCAGATACATGTACAGTGAAGATTTTCTGCCTGTCCCTGTCTTGCCTATTCATTTTCTTCATGGGGACTTTTGAATATTAAAATGTTTTAAATGTTGATGAAGTCAGATTTATCAACTTTTTATGTTTGTGCTTTTTGTGTTCTAAGAAATTTTTGCCTTTTCCAAGGTCACAAATATTTTCTCTTATGCTCTTTTCTTAAGAACTTTTTATAACATTGACTTTTATATTTAAATCTATTGTCTATTTTGAGACAATTTTTACATGCGGCTGAGTTAAAGAATGGGATTAATTTTCATTTTCCATATGGAGTTCCAGTTTTCTGATACGATTTGTTGTAAAGTTCAGCCTTTCTCCATTGAATTACTTTGGCATCATTGTCAAAAATCAATTGACTATGTACCCGTCAGTCCATTTTTAGAATTCTTCTATTTTGTTCTATTAAACTTATTGTCTATTCTTATACCAATACTGCACTTTCTTGTTTAAGATTAACTGTATAATAAGTAAATCTTAAAGTCACGGCAGGGGTATAAGTTCTCTAACACTGCTCCTCTTTTATAACATTCTGTTGGTATTACTAGGTAGAGCTTTTGACTTTTCATATGAATTTTAGAAAAATAGAAGAAATACTTCCATTTTGTAAAAAGCCCCCTGGGATTTTTATCTAAATTGTATTCAATCTACACATTAATTTGAACAATGTTGAGTCTGTCAGCAATCTATGAATATAATGTAATTGCTCTATTTATTTAGGTCTTTCTTTTAAATAGAATATTTTATAGATTTTACCCATATTTTTAACAGTCTTTATTTTTATTTTTTAGAGTAGTTTAGATTCACAACAAAATTTAGCACAGGGTTTTCCCACATAATCTCAACCTCCACAAACACGTAACCTCCTCTATTATCAACATTCACCACCATAGTAGTTTGTTTGATACAACTGATTAATCTACTTTAATACATCATTATAATTGGAAGTCTACAGTTTACATTAGGGTGTATTCTTGGTGTTTTACATTCAAAGAGTTTGAACAAATGTATAGTGACATATATCCACCATTATAGTATACAAAATACATCCACTGGCCTAAAAATACCCTCTGGTCCACCTATGTATCCTTCCTTCCCGTCTCATCTCTAGTAATCACTAATTTAGTTTTGCCTTTTTCAGAATGTCATATAGTTATAATCATGTAGTATGTAGGCTTTTCATATTGACTTCCTTTACTGAGTACTATGCTCTTAAATTTCTTCCATGTATTTTTATGGCTTGATAGCTCATTTCTTTTGGGCACTGACTTTATTGTCTGGATGTACCACAATTTATTTACTAACTTACCTACCGAAAGCAATATTGATTGTTTCCAATGCTGGCAATTATCAGTAAAGCTCCTAAAAACATCTGTGTGAAGTTTTTGTGCAGATATGTTTTCAACTTGTTTGGGTAAATAACAAGGACTATAATTACTGGATTTTAAGGTAAGAGTATTTTTAGTTTTGCAAGAAATCACTAAACTATCTTCCAACGTGGCTGTACCACTTTGCAATGAATTCCTGCCAGTGACGAGCAGGAGTTCCTGCTGTTCCACATCCTTGTCAGCATTTGGTATTGTTTGTGTTCTGGATTTGGGCCATTCTAATAGTATGAGGTGATATCTCATTGTTGTTTAATGTGCATTTCCCTGATAACATTATGTGGAGCATCTTTTCATATGCTCGTTTTTCATGTGTACGCCCTCTTGGGTTAGGTATCTGTAAAGGTCTTCAGCCCATTTTTAAACTGGGTTATTGTCGAGTTTTAAAAGTTCTTCGTATATTTTGGATAATAGTCTTTTACCGAATTTGTCTTTTGCAAATATTTTCTCCTGGTATGTGGCTTTTATTTTCATTCTAACTTTTATGAAGTAAAAATCTTTTATTTTAATGATTTTCAGCTTATCAAGCCTTTCTTTCATAGACTGTGTCTTTGGTTTTATATTTAAGAAGGGATCATCTAACCCTAGCTTATCCAGAATTTTCTTCTGTCATCTGCTAGAAGTTTTATCACTTTGTGTTTTACATTTAGGTCTGTGGTTCATTTCAAGTTACTTTTTGTGAAGGGTGTAAGGTCTGTGTCTAGCATAATTTATTGCATGTGGATATCTGTTTGTTTCCACATAATGTTTAAGACTACCTTTTCTCAATTGTATTGCCTTTAATTCTTCATCAAAGGTCATTTGACTATAGTTACAGTATGTGAGTCTATTTCTGGGCTCTCCATTATGTTCCTATTTCTGAGCTCTCTATTATGTTCCATTGATCTGTTTTCCTATTCTTTTAATAATATAACACTGTCTTGGTTACTATGGTTTTATATTAGGTAGTGTCAATTCTTCAACTTTGTTCTCCTTTAATATTGTGTTGGCTATTCTGGGTCTTTTGCTTCTTTATATAAACATAAGACTCAGCTGGTCAATATCCATAGAATGACTTGCTGGGATTTAGATTGGGATTGCACTGAGCCTGTAAGTCAAATTGGAAAAAACTGTCAGATTGACAGTATCATTTTTCTGTTCATAACATGGAATATCTCCATTTAATTTGTTTCTTTGATTTCTTTCATCAGAGTTTTCTAATTTTACTCATGTAGATCCTGTACACACTTTGTTAGATTTATACCTGAGAGTTTTATTTTTTAGAGTACTAATGTAAATGGGGTATTGCATTTTTGGTTTCAGATTGCACTTGTTTATTGCTGAGACATAGAAAAGCGATAGACTTGGCAGGACGCAGTGGCTGACACCTGTAATCCTAGCACTTTGAGAGGCCAAGGCAGGCAGATCACTTGAGCTTCGGAATTCAAGACCAGCCTGGGCAAAATGGTAAAACCCCGTATCTACAAAAACTACAAAAATTAGCCAAGTAGTGGCACATATCTGTAGTCCCAGCTACTTAGGAGCCTGAGTGGGAGGATGACTTGAGCTCGGGAGGTGAATGTTGCTGCTGTGAGCTGAGACCGCACCACTGCACTCTGGCCTGGGTGACAGAAGAACCAGACCTTGCCTCAAAAGAAAAAGAAAGAAAGAGAGAGAGAGAGAGAAAGAAAGGTGATAAACTTTTGTAAATTAATCTTGTATCCTCCAACCTTAATATAATTGCTTATTATTTCTGTGAAACTTTTTTTTGTTATCTCAGATTTTCTAAATAGACAATCATGCTATCAAAGACAGTTTGATTGCTTCCTTTCCAATCTGTATACCTTTCATTTCTTTTTCTTGCCTTATTGTATTCCACTGTTTCGTTGAAAAGCAGTAGTGAAGAGACATTTTTTCCTTGTTCTTTATCTTAGTGGGAAAGTTTTGAGTTTTTCATCATTAAATATGAACGTTAGCTGTATATGTTTTGTAGACATTTTTAATCCAATTGAAGAAATACTTTACCCATATTTTATTGTTTACTCTTAAATTATATTAGTCAGGGTTCTTTAGAGGGACAGAACTAATAGGATAGATGTATATATGAAGGGGAGTTTATAGGAGAATTGACTCACAAGATCACAAGGTGAAGTTCTACAGTAGGCTGTGTGCAAACTGAGGAGCCGGAAAGCCAGTCCGAGCCCAAAACATCAAGAGTAGGAAAACTGATAGTGCAGCCTTCAGTCTGTAGCTGAAGGCCTGAGAGCCCCTGGCAAGTCACTGGTCTAAGTCTAAGAGTCCAAAAGTTGAAGAACATGGAATCTGATGTTCAAGGGCAGGAAGCATCCAGCATGGGAGAAAGATGGAGGCCAGAAGACTTAGCCAGTTAGTCTTTCCACATTCTTCTGCCTGCCTTTATTCTGCCCACACTGGCAGCTGATTAGATGGTGCCCACCCAGATTGAGGGTGGGTCTGCCTTTCTCAGTCCACTGATTTGAATGTTAATCTCCTTTGGCAACACCCTCACAGACACACCCAGGAACAATACTTTTCATTCTTCAATCCAATTAAGTTAACACTCAATATTAACCATCATAGAAGTACTTCATGTTTGTGATGCTATTGTAAGTGCTATTTAATTTCAATTATCATTTGTTTTTGTAAGTATGTAGAAATGAAATTAATTATATAATTAATCTTAAATTCTGAGTATTGCTAAACTCTTCTACTAGTTCAAGTGGCACTAGTAAGTAATTTTGTGGGTTCCTTACGAATTTCTGAGTTTACAAATATTCCAATAAAATGATTTATCTTCAGTATGAGTGTTTTTTATTTCTTTTTCTTGCCTTAAGTGGCTGGGGCTTTTAGTACAATATTGAATATATAGTGATTTTTCCCAGTCTTAGGTGGAATGATATTAGTGTTTCATCCATACATATAATGATAGATGTAGATTTGTCTTACATGCCTTTTATTGGGCTGAGAAAGTTCCCATTTACTCTTAAGTTTGGTGCTTTTAATTGTGAATGGCTATGGAATTTTGTCAAAAGCTTTTTCTGTATCTATTATAATAATCATTAGGTATTTCTCTTTTTTTCTGTTGATATGGTGAATTGCCATGATTGCTTTTCAAATGGTAAATCATCCTTGCATCACTGAGATAAACCCTAACATGATGTATTATCTATTTAAAAAGTGCTAAACTTGATTGGCTAAAATTTTGTTAAACAGGTTTTTTTGTTTTGTTTTGTTTGTTTGAGACAGAATTTTGCTCTTCCCTCAACCTGGAGTGCAAGGCAGGATCTTCACTCACTGCAACCTCTGTCTCCTGAGTTCAAGTGATTCTCATACCTCGGCCTCCGGAGTAGCTGGAATTACAGGCATGTACCACCATGCCCAGCTAATTTTTGTATTTTTAGTAGAGATGGGGTTTTGCTATGTTGGCCAGGCTTGTCTTGAACTCCTGACCTCAGGTAATCTGCCTGCCTCGGCCTCCCAAAGTACTTGGATTACAGGTGTGAGCCACTGTGCTAGGCTTGTTAAACATTTTAATGTTGATGTTTATGAGTTTCTAGTGTGTCATTTTCTCAAGACTTCGGTTTTGAAATAAATTTACTAAACTATTTGGTGGTTTGGGAGTTTACTTTGTCAGAAGGTTTTTAATTACAAATTCAATTTTTTTAATAGATACACACCTATTCAGATTTTCTATTTCTTTTTTAGTTGATTTTGGCAGTTAAAAAAAAACAGTTTGGTCAAGCGGGGTGGCTCACACCTATAGTCCCAGCACTTTGGGAGGCTGAGGCGGGTGCATCACGAGGTCATCAGATCGAGACCATCCTGGTCAACATGGTGAAACCTCGTCTTTACTAAAAATACAAAAATTAGCTGGGCATGGTGGCACGCACCTGTAGTTCTAGCTACTTGGGAGGCTAAGGCAGGAGAATTGCTTGAACCCAGGAGGTGGAGGTTGCAGTGAGCTGAGATCACGCCATTGCACTCCAGCCTGGGTAACAAGAGCGAAACTCCATCTCAAAAAACAAAACAAAACAAAACAAAAAACAGTTTACCTATTCCTTTGAGGTGGTTAAAATTATTGCCATAAAGGTACTTATAATATTCTCTTATTATTCTTTAGTAACTGTAATGATATCACATTTTCCAGTTCTTACGTTACTAATTTGGGTCTCCTCTTCTTTATTCTTTGATTATGCTAGCTAAAGATTTATTATTTCTCTAAAGTATTTATCAAGATTTTTAAAAATCCTATTCTTGCTTTAGTTACTACATATACTGTTTTTCTATTTTATTGATTTTTGCTCTCATCTATACTATTTCCTGTTTTCTGCTTACATTGAATTTATTTTCTAATTTATATTTTTAAAATGAAAGCTCAGATAATTTATTTTGCAACTTGTTTCATTTTTATACAGATTTTTTTAAAGCTATATTTTTTCCTCCTAATGGCAGTGTTACCTGCATCCTACACATTTTGATGTAACTAAAAATGTTTTTCAATGTTTAATACGGCTTATTTCTGACTAGGACATAGAAGTGATGTTTTGTTTTGCTTTTTACAAATACTTAGGGTTTTTCACATATTTTTCTGATATTTTTCATTTAATTTTATTGTAGTCAGAGAATATGCTCTTTAATTTCAGCCCTCTTAAATATATTGAAACTTATTTCATAGCCCGAAAGATGGCATATCTTGGTGAATGTTTCATATACACTTAAATGTATATTATGCTTTTCTTAGATGTATGTTTTATAAATTTTATTATGTCAGGTGGTTTTTAATGCCATTTAGGTCTTCTCTATCCATTCTGGTTTTTTGTCTACTTATTGTATCAGTTACTGAAAGACCAGTGTCTCAGTCTCCATAATAATTGTAGATTTGCCTATTTCTCTATCCCGTTTTGTGAGCTTTTATTTAAGGCGTATTAAAACTCTAATGTGGGATTCATATAAGTTTAGAATTGTTTTATCTTCTTTATTAGCAATTATATCATTATAATATTTATCTATCACTAGAAACATTACATAGTTTAAAGTCTATGTGATCTGAATTTAGTCATTCTAGCCTTCTTATGATTACTATTTGCATGGTAAATATTTTTAAATTATTTAAATTTAACCTTTTTGTGCTGTAAGTTTTTAGAGTTAGTTTTTATAGGCAGACTTTAGTGCCATCTGATAATTGTTACATTTTAATTGGAAATTTAAGTGCATTTATTTTTAATGTAAGAGCTTATATGGTTGCATTTAAGTCTACATTATTGCTATTTGCTTTCTTTTAAATTCATTATTTATTTATTCTATTGTTTTCCTTTTTTTCTTGCCTTCTTTTTTGATTAACTGGGTATGTTTTAGGCATTCATTTTATCTCTGCTATTGGCATATTATTTATAATTCTCCGTTTTATTTTCTAAGTGATTGCTTTGGGATTGATTTGGCAGCATGAGTTTTTTTTTCTGGATATAAAATTATAAATTGGTAGATTTTTGGAGAGCCAAGACCTTGAGTATGTTGTTCGTATTTATTTAGTTTCTGGTTAGAAGTGTATTGTTATTTTTATCTTTATTATACTTTATGTAATATGTCTTTTTTTTCTGGCTACCTGTAAGATTTTCTGTTTATCATTGCTTTTCAGTAATTTAATTGTAATGTGCCTCTGACTGTGTATGTGTGTGTTTCCCTTGATTGCACTTTATTAAGGTTTCTATCTTCGAGTTCACAGCTTTTATCATATGGGGAAAACTTAGAAACATTGTTTCTCAAATAGTTATTATATCATTTTGTGTCTTTCTTCACCCCCATTTGCGGCTCCAAATGTGCATATGACAGATAGTTTAATGTTATTCCACAACTTTCTGAGATTCCTTTTATTTTTCTTTTTAACTGTTCTTTATTTTGTTACATTTCTATTGTTATACCCTCAAGTTCACTGATTTTCTTTTTTCTTTTTGATACAGTCTCTCACTCTGTGGCCCAGGCTGGAATACGGTGGCACAATCTCAACTCACTGCAAACTCCACCTTGCAGGCTTAGGTGATTCTTTCATCTCAACCTCCCGAGTAGCTGAGACTACAGGTACACATCACTCTGCCTGGCTAGTTTTTGTATTTTTTTTAGCAGAAATGGGATTTCACTACATTGCCCAGGCTGTTCTCAAGCTCCTGGGCTCAAGGGATCCTCTCAACTCAGCCTCTCAAAGTGCTGGGATTACAGGTGTAAGCCACCACACCTGGCCACTTTTTCTTTTATAATGTCTTTTTTGCTTTTTAGTCCATCAGTGAAATTTTTATGCAAATATTTTTCAAGTTTAAAAGTATAATTTGGTTCTTTTGAATCTTTCATGGCTGTCCTTACTGTGTTCATATTTTTATTGAATTAATTGTCTTAGTTAATTCTGAGAAAAGATAATCAGCTGGGTGTGGTGGCTTATGTGTGTAATTGTAGTATTTTGGGGGGATGAGACAGGAGGATCACTTGAGGCCAGGAGTTCAAGAACAGCCTGGGAAACATAATGAGAACCCCCATCTCATTAAAAGAAAGACAGAGAGAGAGAGAGAGAAAGAGGGAGAGAGAGACTAGATAATTTAAAAAGAAAATATTTTTTAAAAATAATTCTGGAGACTGGGAAGCTCAAGGTCAAGGGGCTGCCTTTAATGAGAAACTTCTTGCTGGTGGGGAATCTCTGCAAAGTCCCAAAGTAGTGCAAAGCATCACATGGTGAAGGAACTGAGTGTACTAGCTCAGATATCTCTTTCTTCTTTTTATTTTTTCAACAGTGTTTCTCCATGAAGGCCTATCTTTCTTTTATAACACCACTAATACCCTGTATTTATGAGCTCATCTAATCCTAAATATCTCCCAATAGTTCCACCTCACGAATACCATAGTCAAATTTCCCACCTTCTTAATGCCGTTATGATAGGGATTAGGCTTCAACATGAGTTTCAGAGGGGACAAACATTCACATCATAACATTTCATCCCGATCCCCTGAAACTCGTGTCTTTTACCCATACAAATACATTCATTCCATCACTATTGCCCTAAAGTCTTAACTTGTTCCTGCATTAATTTAAAAGTCCAAAGTCTCATCTGTGATCTGTGAATACAAGTTACCTACTTCTAAAATGCAGTGGTAGGAGAGGCATAGATTACACATTTCCATTCCAAAAGAAAGAAAAATAAAAGAAGAAAGGAGTAACAGGTCCCAAGCAATTCCATACTTCAACGGAGTGAACAACACAAAATCTCAAGGCTTCATGATAATCTTCCTCACATGTTCCACTTCCTGGATACACTAGTTCACTGCCCAATACGCACTGTTGAATTGCTTAATGTTACTCCACAAGTCACTGAGGTTCTTTTCTTTTTTTAGTATTTTTACTTGGAAACGTACTTTGCCAAGTTCGTATTGTTATACCCTTATGTTTACTGCTTTTCTTTTCCATGGTATCACCCCTGCTTTTCATTCTATCACTGAAATGTTCATGTATATATACTTAAAATTGAGAAATTTAATTTGGTTCTTTTTTCACTTTCATGTTTCTCCTTATTGTGTTCATGTTTTCCTTTGTTTAAATATAGCTATAATTGCTGTTTTAAAGTTTTTGTCTCCCAATCACATCATCTTTGACCTTCCTTCCTTCCCTTCCTTCCTTCCTTTTTCTTTCTTTCTTTCTTTCTTCTTTCTTTCTTTCTTTCTTTCTTCTTTCTTTCTTTTTCTTTGTTCTTTTTTTTTTTTTTTTTTTTTTTTAGACGCAGTCTCACTCTGTCACGCAGGCTGGAGTGCAAAGGCATGGTCTTGGCTCACTGAAACCACCGCCACCCGAGTTCAAGTGCTTTTCCCACCTCAGTCTCCAGAGTAGCTGGGACTACAAGTGTGTGACACCACACCCAGCTAATTTTTTTACTTTTTGTAGAGATGGGTTTTCACTATGTTGGTCAGGATGGTCTCAAACTCCTGACCTTGTAATCCGGATGCCTGGGCCTCCTACAGTGCTGAGATTACAGGAGTGAGCCACAGCCCCTGGGACCCATCTTTGACATTTCTGCCTCTGTTTCTATTGATGGCAATGAATTCTGCTTTTGAAAATAGCATGGACTATTTTTCAAATATCAATTTTTTTGTATAATTAAAAAGTGAAATGCCTGCAACACACAGTTCGGTATTTCGTTATGTAATACGTTAACTTTTAATATTTATGCATGATAAACTCCAAAGGCATTGACATTATTTAATCTATAAAAATACTACCTCATTTGCTAAGTGCTTAGTACATTCCAAATACTTTATATATAATATCATTACAAGATTCTTTTATTGCATACCAATTTCTTTCTTTTGAGACATTGTCTCAGTCATTTGTATAATTTTTTTAAAGTTTATGTGTCTCAAGACTGTAAATTTTATGATGGCAGAGTATATAACTTGTTTATCATTACTTAGCCAGCATTTGATACATCATCAGTCATATGTAAGTTCAAACAAATATTTATCAATGAATAAATGAATGAATATATAAATGAACACTGCATTATAGATATTATCTTACTTACACCCATCTTATTATTTGCCCAGGGTCAAATAATAAGTGCAAAGCCAGAACCTGAACCCATATTTTTTCCTCAAAATCCATGATGTGCTGTAGTCTCTAGTTCGAAAGTAAGCACTATGGTTTTATCATTTATTCTCCAAAGTAATTATATAATGTGTGTTATTGGTTTATATTAGAGACTTTGGTAAATGTCTCTAAATAATTAATATGTATTACAGAATAACAAGGGCCTAGTTAACGCACATTCTTTAAGACATTTCAGGTTGAGGAGTAAGGATTTCTTTATTTTCTAAAGAAAATAAAGGAAAAAAATAACCTCAAGCAATCAATTACAAAAGACAAGAAAAGAGAAAAATAAGATACGAAAATAAAAATTAAAAGTTTTAATAAGCAGTATATCAATAGCCATAATTTCAATGTCAGTTAAAAAGTTGGATTTGGCCGGGTGCAGTGACTCACACCTGTAATCCCAGTACTTTAAGAGGCCAAGGCCAGCAAATCACTTGAACTCAGGAGTTCAAAACCAGCCTGTCCAACACTGCTAAACTCTATCTCTGCAAAAAATACAGAAAGTAGCTGGACATGGTGGTGCATGCCTATAATCCTAGCTGAGATGGGAGGATCACTTTGGCCCAGGAGATTGAGACTATAGTGAGCCGTGATCATGCCACTGCACACCAGCCTGGACAGCAAAGCAAGACTCTTCCCGCTGCCACAAAAAAAAATTAAAAAAAAAAGATTTTTCAGATTGAATTGAGAAAACCAAGCTACTGTAGATTAAAAGAAACATTCCTAATACATAAAGATAAAAAGACTATATCAAAAGATTTAAACTGATGCACTAGGCAAATACTAGCTAAAAGAATGCTGGCAAGTAATGTAATATCAGTAAAAATGGACTGTAGCACAAAAGCTATATTAGGTTACATGCTACAACCTGGATGAACTTTGAAAACATGCTAAGTGAAATAATCAAGACATGATAGGACAAATACTATAGGATTCCACTTACATGAGGTACCTAGAATAGTCAAATTCATAAAAACAGAAAGTAGAATAGAGGTTGCCAGGGGCTGGGGATAGAGGGGAGTGAGGAATGGGTATAGAGCTTCTGTTTGGAATAATGAAGTTCTGGAAATGAAGAGTAGTTGGTATGAACCACATGTTTGTGTTCCTCAAAATTCATACATTGAAACTCTAACCTCCAATGGGATGTTTTAGAGGGTGCGACTTTTGGGAAGCAATTTGGTTTAGATGAGGTCATGAGCGTGGAGCCACCATGATGGGATTAGTGTCTTTATAAGAGGAGAATGAGACTTTGGTTCTTGCTCTCTCTTTCCCAAGTGAGTACATAAAGAGAAGACAGCCATTCTTAAACCAGGAAGGGGTTCCCATCAAACATCAAAGCTGCTGATGCCTACATCTTGGACTTCTGAGACTCCAGAACTGTAAAAAATAAAATTCTTTTTTTTAAACTGTCTACTTTATGGTATCTTATTAAAGCAGCCTGAGCTGATTAAGACAGTGGTAATGGCAGCACGACATTGTGAGTGTGTTCATCCCACTGAATTGTATACTTGAAAATGATTTAAATGATTAAATAAAAAGTACATGGATATCAAGTTTTTCAACTATATTAGCTATAGAGAGGGTCATCATGTAATAATAAAAATGTGTCATGAAATCTTTGCCTGTGCCTATGTCCTGAATGGCATTGCTTAGGTTGCCTTCCAGGGTTTTTATAGTTTTGAACCCAGCAATTACATTACTAGGTATATGCCCAAAGGAATATAAATGATTCTGTTATAAAGACACATGCAAGCATATGTTCAGTGCAGCACTATTCACAATAGTAAAGACATGGAATCACCCTAAATGCCCATCAATGATAGATTGGACAAAGGAAAGTGGTACATATACACCACAAAATACTATGCAGTCATAAAAAATAATGAGATCATGTCCTCTGCAAGGATATGGATAAAGATGGAGGCCATTATCCTTAGCAAACTAACACAGGAACAGAAAACCAAATACCACATGTTCTCACTTATAAGTGGGAGCTAAATGATGAGAACACATGGAAACCTAGAGGGGAACAACCTACAGTGGGACCTTTCAAAGGATGGTGGGTGGGAGGAGGGAGAGGATTAGGAAAAACAACTAATGGGTACTAGGCTTCATATCTAGGTGATGAAATAATCTGTACAACAAATTTCCATGATACAAGTTAACCTATGAAACAAACCTGCACATGTACCCTTGAACTTAAAGTAAAAGTTAAAAAAAGTAATAATAATAATAATAAAGTTCAATTCTGATAGAAGATACAGTTTGCATGAACCTAATTAAATGGCCTCAGAATATATAAAGAAAAAATAAATAAAAGGACAATAAAATTTGTACCTCTATCTCCATAGTGGGAATTTCATCATGCCTTTAATTTTTAACAGTTAAGCAGACAAAAATAATATATATACAGAAAAGTTTTTTTTTAATTGATCTAGTAGTATTCTACACACCAAATTATAGTATATAAATTTTCCTCATCCACATTTATAATATTTACAAAATTGGTTACATGTATACTTGGTTATCAAGTAAGCCTGAATCTTTCCAACTTAGTGTCCTAAAAAAAGGATAAAGAAATATAAGACAAGATTGAAAAGAGAGGAACACCACCAAAGAATCTAGCAAGAGTAGTTGAGTATAATACGAAGATATATAGCAAGTTGGCAAAATGTTAGATTCACAAGCAGTAATTAATTGAATTTTTATAGAATAGCAACAAAGAGAAAGTATAATTTTTACAATGTTATTTGTAATAGCAATAAAAATTGTAGGCTATTAGGGAAAATCTAACAAAAGATGTGCAAAACAAAGTAATATTTTAAAACTTTATCCAAATAATTTAACCAAAACCTCAATTAATGGAATGATATTTTATATGTGGATATAGCCAGTATTATAAAAATACCAAATGTTCTCAGATTAATCTATAGCTTTAATGCTATTCCAATTAAAATTTGAACAGGGTTTATACAGAGTTTTAAAATGAAATTCTAGTATTTGCATAGAAGAGAAAAGAGACAAGATTAGCTGAGATACTCATAAGGAAAAATGAGGGATGATTTGTCCTAATAGAATTAAGAATTACGGGCTGGGCGCAATGGCTCATGCCTGTAATCCCAGCACTTTGAAAGGCTGAGGTGGGCAGATCACGAGGTCAGGAGATCGAAACCATTTTGGCTAACACGGTAAAACCCTGTCTCTACTAAAAAAGACAAAAAAATTAGCTGGGTGTGGTGGTACGCACTGGTAGTCCCAGCTACTGGGGAGGCTGAAGCAGGAGAATCGCTTGAACCCGGGAGGCAGAGGTTGCAGTGAGCCAAGATCGCACCACTGCACTCCAGCCTGTGTGGCAGAGCAGGCCTCCATCTAAAAAAAAAAAAAAAAAAGAATTCTGATAAAACTGTAGTATTTAAGAAAGTGTGATATTGGTGCATGGGTAGACAGACCGACCAGTTGGACAGAATATAAGTTTAGGCATAGGAGAAACTGATACAGACAGAGGTGGCATGACTGGAGAAAGGAAAAGATTATTCAATAAATGCAGTGAGAAACAAAAATTCAATTCATACAAAAATCAAGTTAGCCCTTTTCTTTCATCATGTTAAAGCCAATTCCTAATGATGTAAAGATTTCTATGTTAAATATAAAACAATTTTTTGAAGAAATTACAAGAGAGATCCCTCTGAAACTAGGGTAAAGAAGACTTTCTTAAATAATGCATAAAAAGCATTAACTCCACAAGAAAAGGTTAGTTAATAAGATTGATTAATTTAACAATTTTTCAAAATAAAAGAAAAGTCAGAAGCTCTGTGAAGATATTCACAAAATATATAATCAACAAAAAGATTATTGTTTTAAGTTTTGGAAAAATGCAACAACTTATAAGTCAATAATACAATTACCATGTAGAAATCTGGGCAAAAGGCCGAGCATGGTGGCTCACGCCTGTAAACCTAGCACTTTGGGAGGCCAAGGCAGGCGGATCACAAGGTCAGGAGTTCAAGACCAGCCTGACCAACATGGTGAAACCCCATCTCTACTAAAAATACAAAAAATTATCCAGGCGTGGTGAAGTGCACCTGTAGTCCCAGCTACTCAGGAGGCTAAGGTAGAAGAATTGCTTGAACCTGGGGGGCAGAGGTTGCAGTGAGCCAAGATCGCACCACTGCACTCCAGTCTGGGCAACAGAGTGAGACTGGATCTCAAAAAATAAATAAATAACAAAAAAACAAACAACAACAAAAAAACCAAGAAATATGCAAAAGACATGAGCAGTTTTGCGTAAGAGAAAACATTTTGCCAACCAAAATTGTGAAAAAAAAAAGCTCAATTTCATTCATAATAAGGGAAATGCAAATTAAGATGCAATGAGATAGCTGTATTTTATACCCACTCAGTTGGCAGAAACTAAGAATCTGACAACACAATAATTGAACAAGATATGAAAACTTTTGGTAATTGTTGGCAAAGTATTCATTATCAGGTAAACCCTTTTAAGTATGTCATCTGTTTCTTACCATGGCACTGACACATTCTTGCTTATGTCCCAATTGTTAGACTCGTGGTTGTTGGGTATGTTCTTGCACTAAATAACATACTTGTTAGAACATATATTATTTTATAAAATATGTTTTATAAATATTGTTTTATGTGTTAAAAAGTAAAATATAAATTAAAAAATAACAAATATGGTTATTACCAATATAATGTCAATTAAAATGTCAGTGAATTGTATTTGTGTTTATACTTCCAGCTTCAACGGCATTTAATTAAGTATAGTCTTTTATTGATATTAATCTTATTTATAAATAAACTTTTCTGAGGGACTTGAATTCTTGCTTTTGGATGAAATAGTTTTCTGAAATTTTCCTATTCCTGAAACTTAGTTGTAGTTCTACATAGTGACTATAATAAAAAACACAGTTTTCTAATTTCAAAATTATTTACTGTGTTTTATAGGCAAAAAAGTGTTTTAAATATATTTAACTCTCATGGGAAGCCTGAGCAGTGGAAAAATCAGTCACTTAGAGTGACTATTTAAATAGATAGTAAGTCACCCACAGGTTAAGTCATTCAACCAGCTAGTTGCATAGTTTGTAGTTGACTTCTAATTCCTTGTCCATTCTTTCCTCTACACCATTTTCCTCTAAAGATAATAATAAGCTGAAAAATATGTAAAATATTTTACCACTTTCAAAATACCTTCCAAAACACACCATCTGTTTTGATTCCCACATTCACCTTTTAGTTTCTTTAGCATATTTCTTTCTTCTCATAACATACATAGAGCATAATTTAAACAAAATGTATTAACTATCAACATAAAATATTTACTTGTTAAAAATTTTCTAGATAATTAAGCCAAAATAACAATAAAATAATCTTGGTTTTATTTTATAAACTCTATAGTTGTATTCACTGATTTGTCTAAGATATAAATTAAAATAATTACTTCGAAAGCTGCTTTATGGTTTCTTTTGAAAGAACAAATGAATGAATGAAAGAATGAATCAATGGTGATAGGGTCCAAAACAGTTTCTGAACTTTGTGAAAATAGAAAAGAATTTGTTCCTACTAGCTAGTAATCTATTACATTACATCTTTCAAAGGACAAACCTTTCCAGAAATTTTTATTTAAGGTACTAAGACATGCAATGTGTATTATACAAATAAATAAAGTATGAATATAAAACAGTATGACTTATTTTTATTCTTATTTGTAAACCTCTTGCTCAAAATTTTCTCTCTACCAGCTAATATCCATATGACCTTGCCAGTGAATGGTAGTCTGGTTACAGGCAAGCTACATCTCACATCCCATTAAACCCACCTGCTCACACTTGGCAGGATTTGGCCAGAGCTGCTGCTCATTAGGGGCTCTGGCAGAGAGAAAGGGTGGGTGGAAGAGGCAATGAAACCAGTGCCTGAAAAGTGAAACTGAGGTTTAGGTTTTATATGGGATTTTATTTGGTGAGTGGTTACACTGCTTTTCATTATACCAGATAACAGGTTGCTGGCAGCATATTTAAAAGATATGAAACTTTTAAGGGGCTGAAAATGAAATTAAAGCTTGATGAAATAAATTCTAATCTGTCCCCCACATTCATACGTGTGCCAGGAAATGAACACACTAGTGCTTTAATTGTAATCAGGCTGTTCCTTAAAGGCAGCAGCAATATCCACTTTGCTGCACATGGAGAATCTAGGAAACAATGCCATTAAGAGTTTATATGCCATCTTATGCTCCACTTTCTTCATAACATTACATCACTTCTACAGGCATTTTCTGCCCCATTTACTAAACTGGCTCCAGTCAATGAAGTTTTGCATTATATGCCCCCAGGGAAGAAAATAATGCAAGAGTTTTACTGTCCATGTTAATGCCGTTTAATACATTACTCAAACACATACTTAAGACCAACAGTTCTAATTACACAACTTTGGTTTTAAGTGGCTTCCAAACTGACTTCTTAACTGGCAATTTCTCAAAAGCTCTTGTCTTCCCAAACTTCTTTTTGGAAGATTGGAGAGTCAAGAGAATGCAGTTTGAGATGCTGCAAAGGCCCCGGGTTGTTATGTTATAACTTCATTGTCTAAAAATGAAGAGAAAGAGTGGTGTCCAGCCTGTTTGTGTTGCTTTGCTTTTATTCAATTTTATGTTTTACATGTTGCTCAAACTGGAATTAATCCTCACCTACCTCTTGGGAGGCTAATGTCTTTGAAAAATGGTTTAACATTCTAAAAGTGGTATGAGTCCAAAAGTAGGAGTGAATAGTGAGGTAGAACAGCATTCCATTTCTTTTTTTGGAGGACTTGGATTTCACTCCACTCCTTTTGAGTAGGAGAAAACAGATCTGTCTTTTCTCTGTTTGGATAAGGAGGGGAGACGGCTTAAAGAAGAGAAACATTTTCAGTACCAGCTGTTCCCTAACTCAAGCCCTGCATAAATTTATTCTTTCCTGAGCAGGAGATATTAGAACAAACACGAGAAAATGGAAAATATAAAGTGAGTCAATGAAGCCAGTTTTATTACTTTAAGTTACAAATGTTTTAGAGAACAGCCAAAAGGCTAAGGGATAAATTAACCACAGTTCAATCCCAAGCCAGTGATAAGAACATAGATATCTAATAAAAATCTCTAAGCTGCGCTCTAGTGGAAGCACTCCTGTATTATAAACCTCAGTGGCCAATTCTTTTTACCAGATTCCTCAACACTTTTAGCAAACATCATCAGATATGTGAATCAAGTCATCCCATCTCAAGACTAAGCAGCTAGCTCTCTTAGTTTTGATAAATGTGGTTTTAATATCTGAACTTAATAGAGTCTTACTATTAGGATCTTATTATCAGAACTTCATATTTCAATTTAATGGTTAGTATTTTTCCCACCAATTTTAAGGTCAAGTTTAAGATTTAACCCATAAGCGTATTGCTAGCTAAATTACAAAGCAGGTTTGGGATGTGTGTGCTTAAGCTCAAGAAGAATTTAACTATGTCAGTATAAATAATAAAATATAATAAATGCAAATGAATAAGCATGTCAAATGGAATTTTTAAATAATGTTTCAGTATGGAGGCATATTTTATTCATATTTTGGCCATTGATAATATGTCTATTTAATGTGTAGGGCCTCCAGGCAAGCTACAATTTGATTTTCTCTTGATGCACTCATTTTTTTAAATGACAAAATATGTACTAGGCAAACATTTTTGGGCCAGGCACCATGGCTTACCCTGTACTCACAGCAATTTGGGAGCCCCAAGGTGGGAAGATTGCTTGAGTCCAGGAGTTCAATACCAGCCTGGCAACAAAGCAAGACTCCCATGTCTACAAAAAATAAGAAAATTAATGTGTGCTTGTAGCCTCAGCTACTCCAGAGGTTGAGGCAGGAGGATCACTTGAGCCCAGGAGGTTGAGGTTGCAGTAAACCATGATTACTTGACAAAGATTTTTTTTCTGTTCTATCCACTGAAACTTTTCAATTATTCCAGTGGCATCAATTTTCTGGGTTTGATCAAACAAAAAATTTATATCTTTTTCTCTACACTTTAGTATAGGTTTTATATTATTGCTTAACTTTTTCATCCTTCAAAACCTAAACTTTGCCACATGAGAGGTCATGGATTTTGGAGCTCAACAGACCTGAGTACAATTCCCATTTCTATCACCTGATAGTGTGTGGTCTTTTAAACTTATCATGAGCATCAGCTTTCTCATATAGAAAATGAAACTGCTTTGTAGGTATAGTATAAAAAGTAGAGATACTGTAAAAAATGGTGTTCAGCTGATGGAAGCTCTTAGTCTAAGGATCTAAGGGAAAGTCGAATGAGGAAGGACTGAAATGCCATGCTTGCCCCTTTCAAATAGGGCACCATGTGTGCTAGGCCTGAAGACTATGAAAGAAGCAGATGGTCCACAAGAGAGCAAGGAGATTTGTTTGAGAAAGGAGTCCTTGGCTACGACTTCACTTCCCAAGTGACTAACTCATCTGGGCAAAGGAAGAGAAGCCTGAAACGTTCAGATTGCTGTGAGGGGAAGTCAGCCCGACAGGCTGAGTTGCCTTTCTTGTCCTTGGCATTGTAACACTGCACAGTCTTCTGTTGTTCCTGGAACCACTCAAGCATATAATGAATGGAGTACCACTGATTGGAAACGTTCGACCCTAGATGATATTTCCGCAAGTTGTTTTCCTTCTACAACTTGGTAATGGATTTTTCTAACTTTAACAGGATGGTTTGAGTGTCTCTTGGTTTTATATGCTGTTGCCTGCTCTGGATCCAACTCTGTCCAGTTATCATGTCATTTTTTTTTCAGCACTGGAAGTCAACTACTCTCCAAAATCTTAAATGTTTTTCTTGGAGAGCTGCATGATCCTAAGCAAATAAACAAACTGAAGAGCCATTCCGGCTTTTCTGAAGAAAATGAAACTTTTTTTAAAAAATAAATGAGTTAAATTTTTGGAACTGGAGCTTAGGTTCACTGAATTCTGCAGAGGTCAAGAGAGAGTAAGGAATGTTTGACAGTTTTTGGGCAGGAGGGACATGGTGCTCTGTGAGGCTGACCTATTTTGGTACCAGCACCTGGTAGACCAATTGTAGGATAAGGCAGAGGTCTGAGTTGTGAATAGTAATGAAACACTGTGAAGACAGACTAGCCAGATGTACCTGTGTTAATATCTCAGCTCCACTAGTAACTAGATAGGTGAACTTAGACAAAGTTCTTAAAATCTATGAGCTTCCATTTCACATCCATGTAGTGCTGCGAAGATTAACATGTATTGAGTACTTCCTATATGCCGGCCACTATTCTAAGCACATTGTCTGTGATATCTCAATTAATTTTCACAGTAATCCTATGAGGCATAAAGCAAATATTATTATTTAGATTGTACAAAGATAAGAGAAAGGATACCTGGTCAAAGATAACCAAGTTAGCAATAACAAAGGTTCGAACCTTAATCTAGGCAATTTGGCTATAAAGATTATATTTTTCACCATTGTTGTGTAATTAAGTCACTTAATGTATTTCCTGGCAGGGAATTAGCATTTAATAAATCAGAGTTTAATTTTTTTCTTCAACTTTTAAGTTCGGGGTACATGTACAGGATGTGTTGGTTTGTTACATAGGTAAAGGTAAATAACGGTGGTTTGATGTACAGATCATCCCATCACCTAGCTATTAAGCCAGCATCCATTAGCTGTTCTTTCTAATGCTCTCCCTCCTCCAACCCGCCACCCAATAGGCCCCAGTGCATGTTGTTCCATGCTGTGTGTCCATGTGTTCTCATAATTCAGCTCCCACTTATAAATGAGAACATAGGGTGTTTGGTTTTCTGTTCCTGTGTTAGTTTGCTGAGGATAATGGCTTACAACTCCATCCATGTCCCTGCAAAGGACATGATCTTGTTCATTTTAATGGCTGCATAACATTCCATGGTGTATATGTACCACATTTCTTTATCCAGTCTACCACTCATGGGTGTTTAAGTTGATTCCATGTCTTTGCTATTGTGAATAGTGCTGCAATGAACATATGTGCATGTATCTTTATAATAAAATGATAATATTCATTTGGGTATATACCCAGTAATGGGATTGCTCGGTCAAATGGTATTTCTGTCTCTAGGTCTTTGAGATATGACCACACTGTCTTCCACAATGGTTGAACTATTAATTAATTTACACTTTCACCAACAGTGTAAAAATGTTCGTTTTTCTCTGCAACCCTGTCAGCATCTGTTGGTTTCTGACTTTTTAATATTAGTCATTCTGACTGGTGTGAGATGGTATCTCGTTGTTTTGATTAGCATTTCTCTAATGATCAGTGATGTTGAGGTTTTTTCATATATTTCTTGGCCACATGTATGTCTTCTTTTAAGAAGTGTCTGTTCATGTCCTTTGCCTACTTTTAATGGGGTCATTTGGTTTATTTCTTGTACATTTGTTTAAGTTCCTTGTCGACCCTGGATATGAAAACTTTGTCAGATGGATAGATTGCAAAAATTTTCTTCTGTTCTGTAGGTTGTCTGTTGACTCTGATGATAGTTTCTTTTGATATGCAGAAGCTCTTTGGTTTAATTAGATCCCAATTAAATGAGAGATTTAATATAATCAATTCTTGAAAAATGTGGGAGTTAAGGGCACTAACCCCTTGCACAGTTGAAAATCTGCATGTAACATTTGACTCTGCAAAAAACTTAACTACTAATAAATTACTGTTGAACTGTTGACCAGAAACTTACTGATTACATAAACATTTGATTATCACACATTTTGTACGTTACATGTGCTATATACCATATTCTTAACAATACAGTAAGCCAGAGAAAAGAAAATGTTATTAAGAAAAGCATAAAAGGAAATATACTATTAAGTGGAAGGGGATTATCACAAAAGTCTTCATCTTTGTTGCCTTTACATTAAGTAGGCTGAGGAGGAGAAGGAGGTGGGAGAGGTTGCTTTTCTGTCTAAGGGGTGGCAGAAGCAGAAGGAAATCCATGGGTATGTAGACTTGCACAGTTCAAACTTGTATTGTTCAATGATCATCTGTATTTATAATATATATTATTTATATATTTAAATATATATGTTTGTGATTTTTTAAAAGGTTTATTTCTGGAACTTTAAGCAACAATCCAAAACCTTTAATCTGCTAAAGAAATTAATAAGCTTTGAGAATTTGTAGAGTTGATAGCTGCACTAGTCACTGATTTAGGAAAGTTGATTTCCATAAACTTAGGAAACTTATAAAGATGCTCTAAAGTTAGGATAGGCATAAGATAAGGATCTTTTCTTTTCCCCTCTATTATTTATGATATGATTTTTCTCTCATAGAAAGGGAAAAAATAAGTCAGGGTGTTTTTACTATTGTTCTGCCACATTTTGCTTTGCTGTAAATTGATAAGACTTTGATTCGTTTCCCCTAATGATTTTTGGATTCAAACTTTTTCAATCAGTCAATTAATCTTTGAGTGGGTGAGTTTCTATGCTCTAGACACTATGACGGCACAAGTCTGACTCCGTGTTCACACAATAGACACCAATACCAAGCCTTAATCATTTCACGGAAAGTCCCTGCTGTAGTCTCTCTTGAATATAAAACTAAAAAATTACCATAGGGAGGTCTATGTGCCTTCTATTAGCCCTGTTTTACTTCTCCACTTCAGCATGTAAAAATATCATCATAATAGTTAATTTTAAAATGTCAATACAGATTTTAAAGTATGAAATCAACTATACTTATTTTCAGATTCCAATTCAATTTAATATTTTTTCTTTGGAGTTTCTTAAAATATTCCTTGTTTTCAACATTATCTCCTAATGTGAGCAACTCTCTTCAGCCGCTAGTATTCCATTTTCCAATCTTATCCTGTTTTCTTAGTCTTTGAAACTTTGCTTATGTTGATCACATGTCTGGGATGTGTTCTCCTCGCCAATGGAATCTTGTTAATCTAACTTCAAATTTACCTTGTCCAGAAATGTTTTTACAATAAACCTTATCTAAGATATTTTTTGTATCTGAAATGTAGAATAAGTTTTAAATGTAGAATATATTTTACTAGGATAACTTATTGAATAAGTTTTAAATGTAGAATAATGAGTTATGTGAATCATAGGATTGCCAAGTCCTGCCACTGTTACTCAGTTTGGATGATGTTCTCTTCCATAGGGTGAAAATTTGCTTTACAAGTGTTCCGTACATATGTCATTTGTGTTTACTTTCTTATACTACTTTGTTGTGAGTAAAGAAATTGATTTTTAGTTTATTCCATTTAATTTTGTCATCTGGTCTCCTTTCAAGTTCCTAATCAAGTGGCTTCTGAAATAATAAAGACATATAAATAGTTCTTTATTCCAGATTAAGTCAAATTTATTATCTTTATTTGTGATTGCTTAAATTAAAAAAAAAAAACTCAATACGCTTTTGCTCTTTCTTCTGTATTTAAACCTTAATTAATTCTGGTGTATATGAGCTACTTCAGGATTTAATTGCATTTTTAATAACTGTGTTTTCTATGTGGTTAATAAATCAACCAATGAACAAGCAAAGAAATCAATAAATGAAGACAAATACAGCCACCAACTAAAAAGAGCCTTTGGGTAGGGGAAGCCCAATACTATTTTGATATTCCTGAATGAATTCACATGTGAAATCCAGATTCATGCAGTGTATAAACTAAGTTTAGCAACTAAAGCCTGACATGCTGGCAATTTCAGCAGACTAGTGAAAGCTGTTATTTTTGATTGAAGAAAAGAAATTTGCATTGATTATCAAAACAGACTGACATTCATTTGCATGAACTTGATAAACCTACAGCAAGCATGCTAGCCAAATAGCACATTCATTGGAAAATAGCTTCAGTATGAAATTAATAAGTTGTTTTCCTTTTTTCAACAAAGGCAATAGGAATTTTTTGGTTTTGCTTAAGTATTATCTATTCCAGCTTATACATTGTTTACTTTTCTTAATGTAATAATAACACCATGGCACCAATGCATTCTTTCCACGTGAGATAATTACGTAAATTAAGTTAGTCCAATACTTACACCTAGCCTGAGTTCAAAACAGTTTTTTAATGTTTTGATTATAAGCAAGTAAATGAGCATATGTCCAATCACATTTTGGGTGCAATAGCTTTAGCCACCACATTTTGGCATTTTATTTTATTAGCTAAAAGTTCACATATGGTTTCCATGTCTCCAAGCTGTCTTTAAGGATACAAGACTTGTATAACCTAACATTGTTTTCTTTCCTCCTCTCTCCCCAGACCCCTCCCTATGGCTCACATATGCTCCCTCATAGAGGTACCTCTCTTAGTTTTTTAAGATTATATGTGCAAATAGTGAAAACCTGAAAGTTTGCAGATGCTTTCAAGAAATAATGAAAAAAAAAGTTTCCAACCTTAAAATTTTTACCTAATAAAATATTCTGAAATGAATTCCAAAATGTTTACTATAGAAACAGCAGTATTATTGTACAAATATATACAGGTTACAATTACTATTTAACTGCTTCATTCTTTGGCCTGTTGCTACACACTAGCGTTATTGTCATCCTTTTCCTCCTCAAGACCCTCCTCAGCAGCTTTGGAATAAGGGAAGGGGAAACTTGGTGGACATCTTAAAGGCTGAAATGTATAAGACACAGCCTTGCTGGTGAAGGACACAGACGAAGGGAGCACAAAGAACACATTCAGTTCCTTTTGGCTTCAGCATTCTTCTCTGTGTATCTGTGTTACTGATATGGTTAATGGTTTGGAAAACTGCAAGACTTGCATATTCTGGCCAAGGCTTAAAAACAACCTTTCTGAACAACCAACTAATAACTTGGTTACTTTTTATTCTATTGTTCTAGCATTTCCAAAGTCTTGGAGTAAATCAAATCACAATATTTGTTTTAGTTGCCTCACCTGTATATTGGAAATGTCATATTTAATTTACAAAGAAAATGGGGATTTTTAATATATTGCTGATTTACAAAGGGTTCTAAAACTTCATGTACAAGCAGTATTCAACTGATATAGGATATTCTTCAAGTTCAATATATATTTAAGAAGAAAAATTGTGAGACTCTAAAATAGTTAACTGTGTAAAATGTCAAGCTGTGTTAAATGTAAACTCCTGCATGCTATAGATCTTCATGCAGCAGATCAGACTCCTAGCTTTAACACATAACTTGTTCAAATTCCACTATTTGCAGGCAACTCCTTAAGAAGTAGGACATGGAATACCGTGTCATTTTCATTCTGAGGAACAGATTGGTTGGGCGCACTGGGCAGCTGATATGATGGCAAAACGTTTGAGCTTAGCGAGTCACTCATTACCTGATAACTCCACTGATTTTTCTTCTCTTACTTTATATGCACAAAAGTCCTTACAGGAGGTAGAAAATCTTTGCTTTTTTTTTTGTGAAAACAGAGCACAAAAGATAACCAACTGCTTAATAAATGGTCTTAGTCTTTTATTTACAGTATCATTAACAATTCAAAAGGCCCATTTACTTTAGTGTTTTTTTTTCAGTTATAATATATTGCATTGAATTTGTAGGACATAAACCAATGGTGTTATTTAGAATTGGGTCCTACCATGAAAGTGTATATACATTTTACTGCCTTAGGTTTCTGACAGATTTACTATTCAAATATATATATATATATATATATATATATATATATATATATATATTAAGTTACGAATAACTACCACCTTAATATATTTTGACCCATTTTGGATGTTGAGAAGGTCACTTTTTGCAACAAATTGCCAATGAAACTTAGGATGATACAAATTTACAATTAAGTCAGAAATTTCAATTTCCTTTTAATCTGGCAGAAATGTGTTCAAGGCTGATTATCCATTTACAATGTTTAATACCTAATGTTAACAGTATTCAACCTAGGGAATATATCCATTTTATAGAATTGAGGCAAGTGTTAAATGCTCATATCATATGTATAAATTTTCTAGAAATTATGATGCTCTCAGACTGTGCTTAAGACAGCATCGGCCACTGTTCTTTTCTATAGATCTCCTTGTTCTATTATTTAACAGCTAATCTTTATATTATTGTTTTTAGTACTACTTAGAGAGTACACAACCTCATATGAATTCTCAGGAATAATAATTACTGGTGTATTAATAGAAATAATAGGTATCATTTATGAAACACCTACCCTGTATCTGGTACTATGTTAAATGCTTTATATACATTATCTAGTTTTATGCTTCAACAATAATCTTATCCTCATGTAGTATGTGAGAAAACTAATGCTTAGATCAATTAGAAGTAATTGTCTCTAAGCCATACAACCCATAAGTGACAAAACTTAAGTTTTAACCCAAATCATCCTGTCCATAAAAGAAAGTTGATGGATTTTTATAATGGTGCCAATTGTGTGGTAGAAATTATCCTTTTAATATTAGAGAATTTTATTAAAGGAATTATGTGAATTAGAAATTTTGACGAATTTCATTGAAAATCACTTTAAAGGTGATACAAATTTTTAATGGAAAATATTTTGAAAATAAGTCATACATGCATGAGCTATAAAATTCAAAGATTATTATAAGATTAGTATTGTCTTTTCTATTCCTGTGAAGAATGTCATTGGTGTTTTGATAAGGACGGCACTGAATCTATAAATGGCTTTGGGGAATATTCTTTCTTGTAGAGATCTTTTACTTCTTTAGTTAAACTGATTGCTAAGTATTTATTTTATTTTATTTTATTTGTAGCTATTGTAAATGTTATTGCTTTCTTGATTTCTTTTTCAGGATCATTGTTAGCATACTGAATTTTTATGTTGATTTTATGTCCTGCAACTTTACTAAATTCATTTTTTAGTATAGAACCACATAATCATCCAAATACTTAAAGCAATACTGAGCAAAAAGAACAAACCTGGAGGCATCACACTATATGATTTCAAATTGTACGACAAAGCAATAGAAACCAAAACAGCATGGTACTGCCTTAAAAACAGACACATAGACCAATGGAACAAAGTGGGAAACCTAGAAATAAATCCATGCACTTAGCAAAATATCTATATTTCACTGTATACAAACAATCAACTTGAAGTAGATTAAAAACTTAAATGTAAGACCTAAAACTGTAAAATGACTAGAATAAAACATTGGGAAAGCACTCCAGGATGTTGATATGAGCAAAGGTTTTTGAGTAAGATCTCAACAGCACAGGCAACAAAAGCAAAAATAGGCAAATGGAATTATATCAAGCTAAAAAGATTCTGCATAGCAAGGAAAAAATTAACAAAGTAAAGAGAAAATCTATAGAATTGAGTGAAATATTGGCAAACTTGCAAACAGACAGGGGAATAGTAACCAGAATATACGTAAAACTCAACTCAATAGCAAAACACAACAAAACAAAACACAAATAATCCAATTTAGTAATGGGCAAAATATCTTAATAGACGTTTCTCAAAAGAAGATATACACATGGCCAATGGGTATATAAAAAACATGCTCAACATCACTAATCATCAGAGAAATGCCAATTAAAACCACACTGAGATATCATCTCACCCTCGTTAAAATGGCTATTGTTGAAAAGACAAAAGATAACGTGCCGATAGGGATGTGGAGAAAGAGGAACACCTGTACACTGTTGAGGGGAATGTAAACTAGTACAGTCACTATGGAAAACAGTATGGAAGTTCCTCAAAAAACTGAAAGTGGAACTACCATATGATCCAGCAATCCTATTCCTAGGTATATTTCCAAAAGAAAGGAGATCAGTACATTGAAGAGGTATCTGCATTCTCTGCTTACTACAACACTATTTACAATAGCCAAGACAGGGAATCAACCTAAGTGTCCATCAGTGGGTAACTGGATAAAGAAAATATGGCATGTATACACAACAGAATATTATTCAGCCATAAATACAAGAATGAAATCCTGTCACTTACAGCAACATGGGTGGAACTGGAGGTCATTATGTTAAGTGAAATAAGCCAGGCATGGAAAGACAAATATTGCATGTTCTCCTTCATATGTGGAAACTAAAAAAAGTGGATTTCATAGAGTTAGACAGTAAAGTGGTGGCTACCAGAGACTGAGAAGGGAAGGCGGATGGGAGAGATGAAGAGAGGTTAGTTAATGGGTAAAAAAAAAATAATAAATTAAATAGAAGAAATAAGTTCTAGTATTTGATAACACAGTAGGGAAATTATAGTTAATAATATTTTCTTATATGTTTCAAAGTAGCTAGAAAAGAAAAATTGAAATTTTTCAACACAAAGAAAAGATTGTCTGTGGCAATGGATGCCCCAATTACTCTGATTTGATTATTATGTATTATATACATGTTCCAAAATATCAGCTGTGCTACCAAAATATGTACATGTATATGTTAATAAAAATACCAAAAGTTATGATTATATAATAAAAAGTACATTTTTAATTTGTAGTCCCCAGTTTTCCTTTTAAGAGAAAACTAAGACGACTGTTTTCTTATTCTTCCTTGTAGATATCCTCTACACACTCAACCACACACACACACATACACACACACACACGCACACAAACACACCCCTATTTTTCCTTACCTACTCGTTAACAATCTCCCTTTCTTTATGATGGAAGTCTGTTCTTTTCAGGATAGAAATGTGCCCAACTGAAACGTAACAGTTCCAAGGTAACTTTCTATTTGGATGGCTGTTCAATGCAGTTCTGGCTGATGAGAGGGAAGCAGAAATTGATTGTTGGTCCTTTCAGGAATGTTATTTGAAAGGTTGAAAAATGTACACTTCTCTCTGGTTGAAACATCAATAAAATGTTGGAAATGGAACAGCCATCTTGCAATAAGTAGGGAGCAAGCCACATGTGACAATTAATGACAGAAAGACAGAAGAAGCCTGAATTCTTGCTGGTAGAATGGCATCACAGTGGCACCTCTAGACTGCTTTTACATTAGAAAAATAAAATTCCTAATTTATGCTTCAGCCTTTTATAGAAGCATAATATTCTATTTTATAGATGTGATATAATTTCTTTCTAGACTTCCATTAAAATCCAGTTAGGTTGTTTTAATGCTCCCATTAAAGAATATTTCACAATAAATACTCAGATACATATCATTCTACACAGGAGCCACCATATGTGCATAATAAATTCCTAGAAGCTGAATTGCTTGGCCAAAGGGCATGTACATGTAAAAAGCTTAGGTGTTACCAAATTACTTATAGAAAATTCCAGTATATTGGCATCAACGTATGAAAAAGCAGGTTTTTCCATGCCCTTATTCATGTAATATATCAAACTTTTAGGTATTGTTTTCTAAACTAAAGGTAAAAATCATATCTCAATATGGTTTTAAATTTCTTGCATTATAAATAAGGTTGAAATATTTTCATTTGCTATAGAACTATTTATTTTCTCTTTTCACAGTTGTTGGCATTCTGTGCTCAAATTTCATTGGATTCATTATTACCTAATTATTCAAATAAAATATTCAAATATTATTAAAATGATGCCTATATTTTAATATCATTTATAGATTCCTTAACTTTTAGCTCATCTCTTACTTTTTTCTTTTTTTAATCAATGCAGAATTCTATTACATTTGTGCAATTAAATTTATCTTTTTAAAAATGGCTTCTAGATTCGCATCTGACCTGCAAAAGCTTTTCTCACTCAGATTATAAAAACATCCTCCTATGGACTGAAAAGTTTGATCCCTTTTACAATTCATTTTGATGTAGCCAAATGTGAGGTAAGGATTCAACTTCATTTTCTACCAAATGTTTACTCAGTTATTCCAACATATTTATTAAATAAACCCTTTACATTCACTATTTCTATTGGCACCTTCATCATATACTAAATATGTGTATATATCTGAGTCTATTCATAGCCTTTTCAGTCTATCGCATTAATCAGTCTCTCTATCCATGTGCCACTATGCTGTTTTAATTATTGTAGTATTATAATGTAGTTTAACATTGAGCTTGCTCTTTCCTTATTATTGTCATCTTTCAGAATCTACTTACTTGTCTATTTTTATGTATTAACTTTAGAAACAGCATATGTACTTCCAAAAAACATCCTCTTCTTATAAATTTAAAACTAAATATATAGATTAAGGAAAATCTTTAAGATGTTGTATCTTACTAAAAATATATGCATTTCCACTTAATTAAATATAACTTTGTTTCTTCAGTAGTATCTTATGATTTTTTCTTATACATCTTATGCATTTTCTGTTACCTTATTCTTCCATTTCACTTTTGTCCCCATTGTAAATGCAGTATCCATTTTACCTCTTATAATTGTTTTGATACATGATGGCAGGTGATTTTGATATAGTAAAATATCCTCAACAAACTTGCTAAATGCATTTATTGTTTGTAAAGCCTTTAATTAATTTTCTTGAGCTTCCAGGGAAACAAATATGTCATTAGCAAATAATGATAATTTATTTCCAATTTTTAAATTATTCCTTCTTTTTGTCTAATTGCAATGGGTACAGTAAGAGTTCAAATTAGGGCTCTAGTTTAATTACAAAAATATTAATAAGCTCTCCCAACTTAGCTCCCTATGCCCACTACCAATACTATTAAACTGACCCTAGTATAGCCTTTTCTTGGAAGGTCTTAACAATTCATTTAAAATGCATGTTAATTATAACTATCTTTTGATGAAAAATAAGGCAGTAGAGAAAGGTAAAAATGGTAATAAATATAAAACTATATTCAAAGCCAATGAAGTAGCTAAATAATGAAAGTATTTATAAGCCCTAGCTAACAACAGCTCCACCTTTCTAAGTAGTATTCATGGCAACAAAATTCAAGGTAAAGAAGTACATTTCCCTAGAGTTTAATGTAAAAAAAAAAATCTGGAAAATTTCTTACCCTAATGAAAATATATGTTCACATCTAAGACAGTGCTTTATAGTCATATTCAATACTTTTATTGGAATTGAATTTTAATTATTTAATATAAAATAATTTATTTATAAGTAACTAGAAACTTTAAGATAACTAGATAACATTTTTAAATTAGAGAAGTTTACATAAAATTGCCAAATGTTGGCACACTCTGCACTATTTGTTATATATCATATTGATTTTTTAAAGAACAAATAAACGAATGAATAAAAGAAGGCATCATATAAGAAAAATGAAACATGTAAAATAATGAATAAAATGAGATCAAAGATGGTAAAGTTGGTTTACTGTGATGAATAGTTTACTTATTTCAAATGTTGATCTCAAAACTAATTTCACAGCAAATTCTTTTCTATAAAAAAAGAAAGAAAGAAAGAAACATGTCATGGCCAATAACTGCTGAAAAACTGTGGAGACTGGCACTTTCAAATGCTTGGCAGATTATTAAGCCAATTTTTATTGAGTCCACTCTAGCCGTTGGAGGGTCTGTGATTCCCAACTGTTTCACATCAGAGAATGAAAACAACTAGGGCCCAGCCAAGACCACATTGGTGACTGCCAGCCCCTTTATATGCCAAACATGAAAGCAACAAGTCCAGATGCTTTGATCCTTGCATTTTTGGACTTAGCCCAATGTTATAGAAAAAAAAGCACAACTCATGTTAGGACAACATACATTATAAGTAGAAATCAATCAATAGCACTGTGACCTTCAAACTCAGTAAATGTTTGGAGTTAGTTTCAGAGCATGTAATCTAAATTGGGGATTGGAAGTTGGAACTGGTCCTAAACTAACAGAAAAAAATGTATATTTTTTAAATATAGAGATTAAAGGAAGCAACAGATGAAGTTTTAATTTATATATATATATATGTGTGCATATATGTGTATATATCCATATATACTTATGAAGAATGTATTCTAATTTAAAAGACCTTAAATGGTAAGAAAAAGAAACCCATAGTGAAAACCCCTTTCCCTGCATGTAATTATAAAAGAAACTGAATTGTGACAGGAAAATATATTGGAAGGAAATTGTGAGCTTTCTCCCAATTTAGAGAAAGAGAATAATGAGATAATTTAATAAGTGAGTCACTTGGTTGCTAGGACACTGTTCTGACTTGTAGCAGTGCTCTAGGCCTGCCAATTTATGAAACAATTGGCCCTCGTCTTGGCTGGGTTGTAGACCTACATTCCTCAACACAGGTACATTGAAGAGCTGGCCACAACAGAGCCAAGCTGCAGAAATGGTGGCCAATCTGAATTTGGACACAAGTTAAACTGCAGCCTCAATTCTTGTTTTTTTAAATCACTGCCTGTGGCCAGGAGAGTTACCTGAAACAAATATTCTGGAATAGAATAAATATCAGTTAAAAAAACCCTAGTTTAGGGGGCAGGCTCTAACACCAAAAGGTAAATAAAAACAATTTTGCATCATTTGTTTTATTTCATTTTTTAAATTTTACGATAATGAGTTTCCTGTATTGTCACACAATTTCTGTCTAGACTACATTGTGTTAAAACCTTACCTTTTTTATTGTAAGGCTTTTGAATTGTTCCTGGCACCAAACAGGCTGTTTTGCACAAAAGCTAATTTTCTATAATACCTAAAATGTTCAAGAACCTATCATTAACATTTCTTTTTCTTTTCTCATTTTTTTAAGGTATATGTCTCTTGGTCAGAAAAGTAAATTAGAGGTGGTGATAATACATTGCAATCTTTACTGACATGTGAGATAGGCAATGCACAATGCACAGATAGTCTAACATTTTCAAAACCTTCCAGGAACTAAAGAAGCCAGTTGCTGCAAGATCTGGTCTCAGCCTGTCAGCCTGAAAAAAAAAAAGTTATTTCCTGCAATATAAACTGACTCAAAATGCCTCACAGTATCTTTAAGAGAGCTGGGTCAGGGAAGGGAAGATGATCATACTGTTAGTTTGGCTGTGTTATCTGTATGTGTTTCAGATGTTAAAAGCATACTCATGCACAAGGCAGAACCCATTAATGTATTAAATAAGATAAGACAATTAAGGCACAAGATCAGAACTTGGTCTATTTAAGTGAGCCTATTTACACAAGTGCTAAGAACAGCTTGATTCAGAACTTAGAAACATGGACATAACACCACAGATTCCATATTTTACACTGAGACTTTTAATTGTTATTAGTAATTTCTTCCATTGACAAATGGTCATATATCTTTATGTGTATTCCATATTTGCAGAGGAATTCTTCTTTACTCTGAAGCACATAATAATTAGGCCTATTTCTAAATAAATATATAAGTGGCGAATGAACAAAAGCATATATCTATTCATTCATTCTTTTGTTGAGCCTTTATGACTTGTGAAGGACTTTGCTGAACGCTGAAAGGGATTTTTAAAAGTAGAAAACTATATGCTACAGTAGAAGGGTCAGAGACTTTCGTATAAGAATGTTTAACTCAATCCTGGCTTTTCCACTTAATAAGGGCACGATCTTGAGCAAATCATTTATCCTTCCTACATTTCAGTTCTATCATGTTTAAAATTGGAATAAGGGCACTTTCCTACGTTACTCTGTTCTTTGAGGATTAAGAGAGATAATACTAAATAGGTAGCAATCCTTTGTAAACCATAAACATGGCGACAACATAGGTATTATAAGGAAAGGATGTTTTTCCTGCTACAAAGGAGTTTTCTTCAATTTCTGTAGGCAAGGCATCTTTGCATAAAATGGTTTTGGTATTAGTTAACGAAAGTTGTTGATTAGTCACAGTAAATTAAAAAAAAAAAAACACAGAGGCATCGAGATTTAAGATAACCCCAAAGGATGGGTTTGGCTATACTAGGTTAAGAAAAAGAAAAAACATGTATAGTTAGGGAGTTCTGTGAACTACAATATGAAAGTAGAAATATAAAATAAAATGTACTTTCAGCGGATTATTTATGTGCAAAAAAATACTCATTTAGCATGAAGAGAATGGTTTGGCCGAAACACTTTTGAGGAAGACAGGAGACAAAACATAGATCTTTCATTAAATTTTGGTAGGCTATAAATTGTTGTAAGAGCTGCGGCAACTATGTCATAGTAAAGATGGGACAAGTAACAGACATATATATCTGTAAAGAAAGAATATAAGAGAGGCTAACAGGAAATCTCTCTTCCAATTTCTCTAGCCCTAGCCAAGTAGGGAAGTAACACCTAAGACAAAATACAGTGATGTATTTTTGGGAAAACTCCTGGCTTAGGTTTAGGTTTGGAATAACCTTGGAGAGGTATTCTGGTCGGTGTATCTGCTCTACTTTATATTGGCACCTATGATGTTGTTCTGAAGTTAGGTGAGCCGCTCTGTCTTGTTAGAATACAGACAAATCTGGATATCAAGAAGATGGTCAAGAACACCAAGGAAGGTCTGAAAGAGGGTCACAGGTAGAGAAGAAAAAAAGGAGAAAGTTCAGTCTCAGTCTTAGCTGGAGTACATACAAGCGCAGGCCATACATGCATTAGATCTACAGACCAAAACGGTCTGAATAAAGAATGCTGGGTTGCATCCAGTAACCGGGCTGGCCATGAACTTTCAGACAGCTTAGTTGAAGGGACAAGAAGTGACAAATACAAGAAAGATATAAAATGTAAAAGATCAGAGAAGTAGAGATACAGCCTCAAGATGAAACCTATGTGAAGATCCGTAATGATCTGTTGTCTTGGCTCTTTCTTGGTATCTCCTCTTTTTCTTCTTCCTCTTCCTCTTTTGCTTTCTCTAATTTCTCTGGAAAAATCATTTATCCACTCTTCCCTCTCTCCCTCATTTTCTTTCTCAATTTCTGTTTTAGTAACAAATTTTATTAACACAATTTACAGTTCAGGATTGCATTTCAGGGTTTCTTGCTAACTGTTCTTAGAGAAAAAAAATTTATTTAACAAATGGTGAATGTTTAAGAGTTTATAACAGGGATTTTCTTCTTCTGCTAGTGGTAGGCTAGTATATGGCAGAAGAACTCTCCCACCAAAAGTAAGAAAAACTGGGCAACACATAGACACACACATGCACACAAATGCATCTCTCTCTTTCCCACACAGATAGATGGATAGGCAGGTAGGTAGGTAGATAGATAGATAGACAGATAGATAGATAGGTAGGCAGATAGACAGAGAGACAGATAGATAGATAATTTTTGTGTTTAAGAATTGGGGAGCTATTAAGACAGTGAGGTTTACAAAGGTCAAAGTTTCCAAGACACAGGAAATAGACAGAAGTAGAAAGATGAGCCCAATGTCCTGCACCATTTCCCCGTCGCCATTTACTGATTCACGAACAAAAGCTAAGAGGCAGAGAAGTTAAATAGATCTTTGGAAGAACTGGGTAGCCAAAAACTGGAGTTCAGTACTCAGTACTCATCAGGAGCCCCAGAAAAGACCCCAAGCTTTCAGTTGGGCTTCCCCAAAGGGCCACACTTTAAATATGGGGGTAAAATGGAATTAAACTGGCCCTCACAAAGACTAAAGCCCATCTGACTGGTTTAGAATAATTTATTTCTACCTTAAGTGTCTAAAAGAGCACATGGTCCAAAACCAAGAGAAAAAAACACAAGAAAAGCAAACAATGAAGAAATGCAGATATAGTAGTTATCAGACATGAACATAAAACAATCATAATTTATTCATTTAAGAAATTAGATGATAATATAGAGGACTTCAGCATAGAACTGAAAGCCAGAAAACAATAAAATAAAAATTCTAGAAATAAAAAGTGTGATAATTGAAATTAAGAACATCATAATAGTTGAGTTAAGCATCAATCAAGACACAGCTGAGATTACTGAACTGGAAGACAGGTCAGAAAAAATTATATCCAGACTGAATCATGGATAGAAAAAAGAGATGAAAGTAAACAAGCAAAACTCTCCAGAAAACTACATAAAGGAAATTTAGCATGTGGTAGGGGAGAAAAAAACAAAGCTACTAAAGTTGTAATTAGTGTGAGAGAGATTTTTTGCTTAGTCAAACTAGTCAGGCTTCTGAATCTTCTCCTAGGTCCATCTGCACACTTCCTCATAAACCCAGTTTTAGCAAAAGAACCCTGCTAAGTAGGTTTAGCCAGGACCCCTCATCATCAATATCTAATTATCCTTTATATCACATCAGGTTCTTCATCATTCACCATCCTCCACATGATGTCTGATCCCCTTGACCTGTCTTTAGTATGAATCCCCTTAGGTCAATTTAGTCAGAATCCTCCTTACTGTTGATGTTTCCTCTTAGTAATTTTCCATCCACTGATCGCTCTACTGTTCCTTGGCTAAAAATTCCCAATGCTTTATCCCCTACTGCAAAACTCCCCTTTCAGTGATTCTCATACCTATTCCAATGGTCCTGAATAATGTCTCTCTTACCATGTTTTATCAAGCATCATTGAACAATTTTTTCCTTTCTTTAACAGGTGTCGTAGAAAGGAGAGTTTTCTAAATCCTAACAAGAAAATCATTAAGCAGAGTCAAAAGTGATATGAACTCCAAAATATAAATTAAACCATACTTAGGCTCATCACAGTAAAACTTCAAGATAGAATTATTTCCTACAAGTTAATAACAGTAAGATTCATTGGCAGTGATATAGATCAGAAGACAGTGGGGTGATACTTTCAACATACTGGAAAAAAATATAATCACCAACTGAGAATTCTACATCTCAGAAAATTATTCTTCAAAAATGCAAAATAATAACATTTTATTACAAGCAAAACCTGAATGAATGGATCATCAACAGACCCACAATAAAGGCAATACTAGAAGGAATTCCTCTGACAGAAAATTATCCCAGAGAAAGCATGGAAATGTGAGAAAGAATAATAAACCATGGAAAGAGTAAATATCGTGCAAATCTAAGGAAATATTGATTAATAAAAACATGAAAGACAATATGTTATTGAATTTAAAACATGTAAAATTAAAATATATGACAATAATAGTAAGATAACATAAAAGGCATGAAGGTGATAAACGAAGTTAGAGTATTCTTTTTCTTGCATTTGGGGGGAAGAGTGAAACAATACCAATTGATATTAGATTATTTTTAAAGAACAAATTTTTATTATCTAGAGTAACCACAAAAAGGATAGAAAAATGAATAATTAACAAGCTAATGGAAGACAAATTAAGACAAGAAAAAAGGATAAGGAATGCAGAAATGTTGTAACAAATATAACAATAGTTAGATGGTAGATTTAAAACCAAATATATAAGAAAATATATTAAAGTTAAATGAAGTATATTCTATAAAAAATAAAGAGATTATCAGGCTGAATTTTAAAGAAAAGCAACAACAAAAATTATGTACTGTTTATAAGAAGCACATTTTAAAGATAAAAAAGCTAAAAGTTGAAGGAAAAGAAATGTATATCTTGCAAACCATAAACTAAAGGAACCTTGTATAGCTATAGTAATATCAGACAAAGTAGACTTTAAGGTAAGAATCATTACCAGAGCTAAAACAGGAATTTCTTAATATTTAAAATTCTACGTATGTTTCTACCTAACAAAAGCAAAACTTATAGAACTAGAAAAAAGTATTAAAACTCTACAATTGCTTTAATATTCTTCAGTCAAAAACTGACAAAAGCAAATGGAGGATGGGTGCAGTGGCTCACACCTGTAATCCAGCACTTTGGGAGGCTAGGGTGAGTGGATTTCTTAAGCTCAAGAGTTCGAGACCACCTGAGCAACATAGGGAAACCACATCTTTACAAAAAAAAAAATTAGCCAGCCATGGTAGCACACACCTGTAGACCCAGCTACTCAAGAGAATGAGGCAGGAGGACCATTTGAACCTGAAAGACAGAGGTTGCAGTGAGCTGAGATTGCACCATTGCACTATAGCCTGCACAACAGAACAATACTCTGTCTCCAAATAAAAGCACATAGACAAAAAAATCAATAAGGATATAGAAGAATTGATAACATGATGAACAAACTTGACCTAAATGGCATATGTAAAACATCATATCCAACATCTACAAAAGACATATTCTTTACAAATGCCCTTGAAACATTGATCAAAATTGAGCATCTGCTGTGTCACAAAGCAAATCTTAACTAAATTGGAAGACTGAAACTATTCAAAATATATTCATTGGCCACAGTAGCATAAAGCTATAAATCAATAATAAAAAAATGGGTTTTGTGTTCCCAAATATTTGAAAATTAGTGACATACTTTTATATAACCCGTATATCAAAGAAGAGATCACAGTGGAAATTAGAAGAAAATTAACTTAATGATTATAGAATATAAATATCAAAACTTTTAAAACATAGCAAAGTCCATGCTTAGAAAATATATACCCTTAATTGCATATATTAGAAAAGAAGAAAGGTTTAAAAAGTATTTATCAATCTCAACATGTTGGAAAAAAAGAACTAGAAATGCAAAGAAAGTTAAAGAAAAGAAATTATAATATGGCAATAGGAATTAATAAAATAGAAACAATTCTCTAATAGAAAAATTAAGCAAAAGCAAATATTAATTATTTTTACTATAGAATTAATAGCAATATGGTAACACTGATTGAGAGAGAGAGATAGCCTTAATAACCAATATCAGGAATAAAAGTGATAATGATGTTATTATAGTCCCACAGTTACTGAAAAAATGTGAAGTAATGTGAAATAATGTTTTAGGCCAATAAATGGGCAAATATCTAGTAAAAACTATACAATATGGTGTTCTAAATGAATTATTTGTTTAACAATAAAGTACCCTAAAGAATAGATTTTTGGGGCTGAGTGTGGTGGGTGATGCCTGTAATCCCAGCGGTTGGGAGAGCAAAGTAGGAGGATCCCTTGAGCCCAGGAGTTCGAAATCAGCCTGGGAAACATAGGGAGACCACATATCTACCAAAAATAAAATTTTATCCAGGCATTGTGGCAGGCACCTTTAGTCCCAACTACTTGGGAGGCTAACACAGGAGGATTGCTTGAGCCCAGGAATTGAGAGCTGCAGTGAGCTATCATTCCACCACTGCACTCTAGCCTGGGCAACAGAGTGAGACCCTGTCTCAGAAAAAAAAAAAAAAGCAGATTTTTTTGATAAATATTTTGTGTGGATCTAAAAGAAAAGTCTCATTTAAGACCCTTTAGAATACCATTCTAGTCATTTCTTGCTCCTCATATTGGTAAGTACATGCCATTAGGAAAGAGTCTAAAAAACAAAGTACAGAATTATTCCTTGTAGTTTAAGTGACAAATGACATATGAGGAATTTTTAGAGAGTGACTATGTAGACATAGACTAAGCAAACTTTGGGTTAGATAAGATGGTGAAAGAGAGAATAAAAGAGTAGTATTGTGGGTCCTATATCCTGTAAGATAGGTCCTGCATCGCCTTCCACTTCAGAGAGTTGCATAGCACATACGTTAGATATTTGATAAGATCCAATGGGCCAAAGTACCTGGTGATGCATCTGAATGTGTGTTTTTTTGTTTTGATTTGTTTTGTTTTGTTTAAAAAAACTTGGTGTACAATAACATTCTTCTCTGTCTCTCTGCAGTCTGTTTTTTCACGTTTCTTGGTTTCTCTATTTTTTCTTTCTTGGTATGAAAGACTTTCCCAAGCTTCATCTTCAGCCATGTCTCCTGACATTAAACACAATCTTTTCCTGTGTCCTTCCTACAGTGACAGTTAACCATTCTTTACGGACAGCTCCCCAGAATCTCTTAACTTGGTTTATGTACTAAACTCAAGACAGAAATCAAATCATGACACTCTCTCCTTAACGCAGTGTTCAAGGTGCTTGATCTACAATTGAAAGAACTCTGTCATTGACTCCAAACTACCATTCCAGCTTTCACTGTCATTTAACCCCTGCTTCCCAATTTTGCAACCAGAGCACCACTTTCTTGTCACAGTGGCATATGCACACTCACACTCTTTCCTCATCAGAAAGGCCCTTTCTTCCTCAATCCACCTGTCAGCATTCTTACTCACCATTCAAGGTCTAGGTCAAATCCCATTCATTCTATCTGGAAAACCTTCCTATATTGGTCTCATCCCATTGATATTTTTCATAATAGAATTATGTAAATGTTTTTTCTACTAGATTGTGATCGGGGGACACTTTTTAGTCATGATTTCCCCACAACCCTTAGTCCACACTTTATACAATGTAATCAATAGAATCCTATTGACTTTGGAACCTTCACTTTGAACTTTTCCTTATTTCAACTAACATTACCCTCTATCCCTGGGAAAATCCTGCTTATTCTTTGATATCCAGCTTTAGTGTCATTTACTCAACAAAGCCTCCCTATCCCCACATAGAGCCAAGTTGAAGCAGAAGTGAAGGAAATAATGCAAGTTTCTTTCTTTAATTTTCTTACACAATAGAGCTTATGAAACTTACCAGTGGCACATCAATTCAGTGTATGTTCATGTTGTGTGTATGTATTGGGATTCTCAACTTTTCTGATAGTTTTCCCTTAAGTTATTCTTTTAACAGGTTGAGTTTAATTCTGCCATGATGATCCCATAGGCAGATTTTAATAACAGAATTTGTTTAAATTACCCAGGAGTTTGGGATTATGAATTTTAATCTGATGATAATACTACACGAATCGGTAAAGTTGAATTTCAGTGGGGAAAATGAAATAGACTTCTTTATATTTGTAAAAAATAATTCTGGTGAAAAAGCATATGACCCAGTCGAATTAGTCAATGAGATATGAACACAAGCTTGAGAATGGTGCTTTAAAACTGAAGCAACTAAGGTTTTTTTCCTTTCTTGGTGTTTTCCTAAGACAGATCTTCAAAACCAGATACATACCACAATATTTACGCAACATGAGTGTTTTTGACTGAACAAATATCTTTAACAGAAGCAGAATGTGCCAAGAATTTTCTGGTGGTGTACTTTTTTAAATTGATGTTAACTTTTTTCCATAGGTAACAATTTGAGATTAATCTGAAATAGTCATTTAACATTTTTCAACCACATTTTCTGTGGACAGTTTCATACATACCTAACTGAAGACCTAATAAAGCATCCCAAGTTTACTGAGTGCCTTGACTGAGTCAGCACTTGACTCTGTTTTATGTGAGATGAGAAGAATGCTTTCCTGTCCTTGAAGAGACTCTAATCCAACTGGAAAGACAATTGGCACACAGATATGGCAACAACTTTTATTAGGCCAAATAGAATCAAAACTTTTCAGAGTATAGAAAAGGTTTTAGATATGGTAAAAGAAAAATGAAAAACAAATTATTTTAAGGAAACTCCAGAAACTGAATAAGCAGAGTTCACTAGGTTAACAGTGTTATGAAACCAAAGAGAAATACTAACTTCCACCAATAGTATCCAAGAGCAGAGCACAGAGCTGTCAGAGCAAAATATGTTCTGTGCCCCCAGAATTCCAGTGATGCTGGCCTGCATGGCATTCCCCAACACCCCATGCAGTTACACTGGCTGCATCTTTACCACGCATTCTCAGCCTCTGCTCTCCATTTGCACAAGCCTGAAATGTATTCCTCCAAGGTGTATCCCAAATGTTTCCTCTTCCTTGATGATTCCTGATTGATTCAGCTATTACCTTTCATGAATTCTTAGTCTGAACCTCTCTTATTGCAAGATGATTATTTTCTTTGAATCATAGTTCTTGGTGTCAGACCTTAAATTCTCACTTTTCCCCAAGAGTGTCCTGGCCCAAAAAAACAAATTTGATTTTTCTTTGTATCTCTGACAGAGCCTAATAATGATTACACATACAAAGTTTACTTGTTGAATGAATATATGTAATATAAACTAATAACTAATATGTGCAATAAATGATAAATTACATTTTTTTCTTTTGTATCCACTCATGGGATTTCATATAAACCAGTTAAAATAGTACGTTAGGTCTTAAGCAGAAAGAAAATTTTGCATGCAGATTATTTGTAAGGAAAAATACAACAGAGTCTAGGATGCTAATGAAGAGACATTTGGTACAAAGTATGAGGTGACAAGGAAAGGAACATATTAGTGGCAGTAGAGATGGGAGGCAGGATGGAACCATATGATGAGTAGATATAGGACATGAAAACATTAGATAATGAATTAGGTATGTTTCTAATTTGCAAGTTCCTTGAAAATTTAGATAACGTCTTATACATGTCACAATATTAAGCAGTGATTTGCAAGTGAAAGAGAATCACTGAGGCCAGACACAGTGGCTCATGCCTGTAATCCCAGCACTTTGGGAGGCCAAGGCAGGCAGATCACTTGAGGTCTGGAGTTTGAGACCAGCCTGTCCAACATGGCAAAACCCCGTCTTTACTAAAAATACAAAATTAGCTGGGTGTGGTTGGACAAGCTTGTAATCTCAGTTACTGGGGAGGCTGAGGCAGGAGAATCGCTTGAATCCAGGAGGCAAATCTGTTGAATTGCAGTAAGCCGAGATCACACCATTGCACCTCAGCCTGGGCAACAAGAGGGAAACTCTGTCTCAAAAAAAAAAAAAAAAAGAAGGAAGAAGGAAGGAAGGGAGGGAGGGGGAGAGGGAGGGATCGCTGGAGACAAGGTAGCTAAACTCCCATCCCAAACTGAGTGTTTTCTAGCTGTGTGATGTTGAGCAAGTTACTCCACATCTCTAATCTTCAATTCCTTCAATCATAACATGGGGATGGTAATTTTGAAATCTTTTGAATGCTATGAAGAACCAAGAAAAAACAGAAAGTACCTATTGCAGTGACTGGCACATATTACCTAACTGGTTAAAGGTAATTATCAGTAAATGTTTGCTGAATTTATGAATGAATGCATTAGGGTGAAAGTGGAAAGGAAAGAGCAAAGAAGGGACGCAGAAGGACTGAACAAGCCTTTGGAACAGAGAGAAAGTAGTTCGGGGTCAGAGGATTCAATGGAGGATTTTAATGCCCTCTGATTGCTTTAAATTATGGTAGGAGACCATGCCAAAGAGCTTTTTCCCTATGGAAAAAGTGCTGGAATCAACAGAGTTTACTGTGATCATATAAAGCGCACCACAAAGTGAATTGGACACATCTTTAATATAAACAATTCTTTTTATGCTGCACGACTATTAGGTATAAATAGTTTGCAATTAGGGTAACTGACTATAATTTCCATTATGGTTACATGGCTCAAATGAGCATACGGTAGAGTTACTTGGGGAAAAAATAATAGAGTAGGCAGAGGCCTTCCGCTATTGTAGCTATCTAAATGACAAGAGCATGGTGTAAGAATAGCCATTGACATGGATGCCATTCACTTACGGAACATGACTCTTGCTCTCTGCCCTTTCCCACCTTTTTGCAGATCTCCAAAGCTTAAAGGAATGAAGGGCAAAGAGCTTATAGTCTGAAAGCTTTTAGATTTCCTCACGATATAGAAACCAATTTTTTAAAATCCTCTAGTATGTCAGAGACAATTTTGGCGAAAGAGAATCCAGGTTAGATACACCTGCACTTCGTAATTCTACTCCAGAGTACCTACTGATTGAGTGTCTATATTTCTACCTACTTTAATGCTAAATAGTTTAGACTAATAAGGACAAATGCATGGCACTCAAGCCAGCTTCCGCCCCAGTATGTGTCTGGGATATTCCTGGGCCTGAACTATTTAGACCAGAGAAGCTTCCTGCATGGCATCATGGCAGATATTATAAATAAGGCACAGTTTTCCTTTCTCAGAATCTACCTCAAAGCATTGCTCTTGGCAGTCAACTACAAATGGACTGAAATCGGCCTCTAAATTCATACCCGTTTGTCATTCTTGGTTCAGATATTTGTCTGCCTTCAGACAGGTGTCTGGAACAAATGTTCTCTAAAATTCATGTTCAGTTCAATGAGTCTATAGACCTCTCAGTTCCAATAATCTAATTAGCAGAACAAGACCATTATTATATAAGAAGGAGATTCTTGTGTATTAAAACCTTGAGGTAAATAAAGATTAAGGTAATTTATGTTATGGCTGTATGGATAACTCTATCTTTATCTTGGGATCCTTGAGGTCCTTCCAGTTGTGCATGCATGTGTATATTTATAAAACTACAATGTATTTCATTTTACTCATGTTCATAATTTTATCCCATATTTATCTAAGTTCATAATCACTTTTTCATAGTTTTTGTTCTAATTGTTGAGTGTTTCTGAACTGACTCATAATTTACTCTGAGGTCTTCTACTTACTCCTCTTGGCATTACTAATCAGTCTGAAATAGGATGATACTAAAATATTTTTTAAACCTCTGGCACTTTTTTTGAATGATGATGCTTTGATTGTCTTTGCAGGAGAACATACCAGCAGTTCTCTTTTCAGTACACTGACCTTATTTCTAACAATTTTATAAAAATGTTTAAACATGAAGCATTTTAGAATTTAAAGCTGGTTGATGATCTTTCTATACCCTCAATTGCTTTGAAAAGCTTTTCCCCTTTTAAAACTTTTCTTCCTTTCCTCAGTGCCATTCTGAACCT